>PITA01009439.1:0-77653 GCA_004023965.1 Spilogale gracilis
CTCTGTCAAATAAATAAAATCTTAAAAAAAAAAAAAAAAGAAAGACTTTTTAAAATTTTGAAATATTTCAGGCACAGAAAACACAGTAAGTATTCACATTATTCTCCACCAATGTTAAGGATAAAATATCCTAGGGCGCCTGGGTGGCTCAGTGGGTTAAAGCCTCTGCCTTCAGCTCAGGTCATGATCTCAGGGTTTCAGGATCGAGGCCCGCGTCCGGCTCTCTGCTCTGCGGGGAGCCTGCTTCCTCCCCTCTCTCTGCCTGCCTCTCTGCCTACTTGTGATCTCTCTCTGTGTCAAATAAATAAATAAAATATTTAAGGAAAAAAAAAAGAATAAAATATCCTAGTTGAAATTGTGTGTATCTTTAATGATCCCACTACCCTTCACTCCCTGTTGTAACCACGTTCTGAATTGGGAGTGTATCATCTCCATGCACTCTTTCATACTTTCTTACACAGGTATGGGTCTGTACACGTCATATAGAAATGTTTTGCATGTTCTGTGCATACGGTATCATACTGGACATATTCTTCTGTGACTTTTCCCCCCTCAGGTTATTTTTATATTCATCCATATTGACATTAACTTGAGTGCAGTCATTGTAACTGCTTTTAGTATCCATTGTATCTTTTTATCATTTCTCCTGTTGCTGGGCAGTTAGATGATGCCAGTATGTTGCTCTTCCGGTTTTGTAGAATGCATTGTCGTATGTCATATGCTGACTCATGAAACTCTGTTTATATGTACCTATCTGTGTGTGTGTGTGTGTGCATATGTTTTCTCAGATGGCATTTTAAGGATAGCCTACCTAAATTTCTCCTTTAATTTATTAACATAGCAAATGACATTGATATTTCTACTGATTTTTTTTTGCTAAAACTCTTTTTTACATTTTTGTAAATTTGTGTTTATTTTCACAATCAAAAAACTTTCTTTCTCATACTGTCTTTTTCTATTTTTGTTTTGGGCCTTATTGTGGCCTCATAAGTCATATTCTAGTCTCATAAAATGCTTTGGCCATTCTATTCTATTCTCTGGAGCACGTGTATAAGATGCTAACAACTTGTTTCTTTCTTTTTTTATTTTATTTATTCATGAGAGACAGAGAGAGGCAGGGGCACAGGGAGAAGCCAGAGCAGGGAGCCCTGTGCAGGACTCAATGCCAGGACCCTGGGACAAGCTGAAGGCAGACGCTTAATGACTTGTTTCTTGGAAGTCTGTTAGAATTAAACAGAAAAACCATCTGATCCTGGAATGTTTGTCCTTAGTGCGTAGATTTTTAAAAAAAATATATTTTATTTATTTGATAGAGAGAAACACAGCAAGAGAGAGAACACAAGCAAGGGGAATGAGAGAGGGAGAAGCAGGCTTCCTGCGGAGCAGGGAGCCCGATATGGGGCTTGATCCCCGGTCTCCCAGATCATGACCTGAGCTGAGGGCAGTCGCTTAACCAGCTGAGCCGCCAGGCGCCCCTAGTGGGTAGATTTTTAAATACTAACTCAACTTTAGCCATTACCGGTCCATTCAGAATATCTATTTCTTTATTTTTAGTTTTGTAAAGATTCTACTTATTTATTTGAGAGAGAGTGAGAGAGAGCATGAGAGGGGAGAAGGTCAGAGCGAGATGCAGACTCCCTGCAGAGCTGGGAGCCCGATGTGGGACTCGATCCTGGGTCTCTAGGACCATGACCTGAGCTGAAGGCAGTGGCTTAACCAACTGAGCCACCCAGGTGCCCCTATTTCTTCACTTTTTTTAAAAATAAACTTTTTAAAAAAGATTTTATCTATTTATTTGACAGAGAGAGAGATCACAAGCAGGCAGAGAGGCAGGTAGGGAGAGGAGGAAGCCGGCTCCCTGCTGAGCAGAGAGCGCGATGCGGGCCTCGATCCCAGGACCTGAGCCAAAGGCAGAGAGGTTTAACCCACTGAGACACCCAGACACCCTAAAAATAAACTTTTTATTAAAGTAAAACATACATATATAGAAAAATCCATACCACAAGTGTGAAACTCAGTGAATTTTTAAAAAGTAGACCAGCCCATGAAACCAGAATACAGTTCCAGAAGGACATCACTGATACCTAACTGCCTTGTGCCCAGTGCTAGCCAAGGAAACCACTGACTCCTGACAGGATAGGTTTTGGCAGCTTTTGTGCTTTATCGAAATGGGGTCCTACAGCATGCAGTCTTTTGTGTCTGGCTTTTATCCCTCAAAAGTATGCAATATTCACTCACACTGTTGCATGCACTCTAGTTTGTTCGTTTTCATTGCTGTATAGTATTCCATTCTGTGAAAATACCACCAATTACTCTACCCAAAGATCATGATGACATTCACCTATAATACTTATAAAAACTTATACAAAACTCTCGAACAAAAGATTAACAAATAGGGGTGCCTGGGTGGCTCAGTTGGTTAAGCGACTGCCTTCGGCTCAGGTCATGATCCTGGAGACCTGGGATCGGGTCCCACATCGGGCTCCCTGCTCGGCGGGAAGCCTGCTTCTCCCTCTCTCACTCCCCCTGCTTGTGTTCCCTCTCTGGCTGTGTTTCTCTCTGTCAAATAAATAAAATCTTTAAAAACAAACAAACAAACAAACAAACAAAAAACTTTGTTTTACCTTAACACAGTTTCTAAAGTTATATTTAAAATGATTCATTTCCCACTGTTGTTGGGAGTGCAATTTTGTGCAGAACTCTGGAGAGCAGTATGGAATTTCCTCAATAATTTAAAAACAGAGCTACCCTACGACCTAGCAAATGCACTACTGGCTATTTAACCAAAGGATACAAAAACAGTACTTGAAGGGGCACATGCATCCTACTGTTTATAGCGGCATTATCCACAAGAGCCAGATTAGGGGAATAACCTAAATGTCCCTCAACTGATGAAGGACAAAGATGTGGTGTATAAATACAATGGATTATTATTACTCAGCAAATACCATATGATTTCACCCATGTGTGAAATTTAAGAAACAAAGCAAACGATTAGGGGCTCCTGGGTGGCTCAGTCAGTTCAGTGTCTGCCTTCAGCTCAGGTCATGATCCTGGGTCCTGGGATCAAGCCCCTGTTGGGCTTACTGCTCAGCAAGGAGTTTTCTTCTCTCTCTCCCTCTGTACCTCTCCCTGCTCATGCTCACTCTCAAATAAATAAATAAATAAAATCTTTAAAAAAAATAACTGTTGGGGCGCCTGGGTGGCTCAGTTGGTTGGGCGACTGCCTTCGGCTCAGGTCATGGTCCTGGAGACCCGGGATCGAGTCCCACATCGGGCTCCCTGCTCGGCAGGAAGCCTGCTTCTCCCTCTCTCGCTCCCCCTGCTTGTGTTCCCTCTCTGGCTGTGTTTCTCTCTGTCAAATAAATAAAATATTTAAAAAAAATAACTGTTAAAAAAACGTGCAAAAGATTATGGGGGAGAAGAGAGAGGCAAACCAAGAAACAGACTCTGAACTACAGAGGGTTTCTGGAGGGAAGGTGGGTGAGGAGATGAGTGAAACAGGTGACAGAATTTAGGGAGGGCACCTGTGACGCGCCCTGGGTGTCACATGTAAATAGCCGGATCGGTAAGTCATACACCTGAAACAATGCTATGCTGTATATTAACTGGAATTTATATTGAAAAAATAAAGTTTGCAAATTCATGGGGACCAATGAATACACTCACACCCACACACAGAGAGAATATTTTTCCCCTTCGCTATTTAGAGGTATATTTTTAAAATTCCAAACATGGTTTTTTAATTAAATTTTTAAATTTTAACTCCAGTATAGTTAACATACAGTATTATATTAGTTGCAGGTATAAAATAAAGTGATTCAACAATTCTGTAAATCACTCAGTGCTCATCATAAGTGTACCCTTAATCCCCTCACCTGTTTTACCCGTCCTTCCCCACTTCCCCTCTGATACACTATATATTTTTTAAGATTTTATTTATTTATTTATTTATTTATTTATTTATTTATTTATTGAGAGAGAGAGAGCGCACAAGCAGGGTGAGGGGCAGGCAGAGAAGCAGGCTCTCTGCTGAGCAGGGAGCCCGATGTAGACTTAATCCCAGGACGTTGGGATCATGACCTAAACTAAAGGCAGATGCTTAACTGACTGAACAACCCAGAGGTCCCCATATATTTTATTTTAAAAGAGTAACTGCAGTTAAAATTATTTTTTAAAAATATTTTATTTATTTATTTGACAGAGAGAAACACAGCAAGAGAGGGAACACAAGCAGAGGGACTGAGAGAGGGAGAAGCAGGCCTCCCACCAAGCAGGGAGCCCAATGTGGGGCTTGATCCCGGGTCTCCGGGAGCATGATCTGAGCCAAAAGGAGTCGCTCAACCAACTGAGCCACCCAGGTGCCCCAAAATTATTTTTTTAATAAGAACATTTTGTACTTGGGACGCTTGGGTGGCTCAGTCAAAATGAGAAGTGGAAGAGAAAACAGTACGACAGATAACCATAGAAATCCATAGTGTGATAACAGGTTACTATAAGTAATTATATACTAATGAATCAGATAACTTAGGGAAGAAAACCAGATAATTCTTAAAAACATACAAGTTACCATGACTGAATCATGAATCTTGAATCCAAGAAGCAGGAAATCTTCTTAGATTGATAACAAGCATGAAAGTTGAATTAAGAATCAAAAATCTGGGGCGCCTGGGTGGCTCAGTTGGTTAAGCGACTGCCTTCAGCTCAGGTCATGATCCCGAAGACCCGGAATCGAGTCCCATATGGGGCTTCCTGTTCCGCTGGAAGCCTGCTTCTCCCTCTCTCATTCCCCCTGCCTGTGTTCCCTCTCTCGCTGTGTTTCTTGCTGTGAAATAAATAAACTCTTAAAAAAAAAAAAAAGAATAAAAAATCTCCCAGCACAGAAAAGCCCCGGGCCACAAGTTTCCATTTGTGAATTCTACCAAACATTCAAATAAACAATTAATGATAATTTTTTTCAAAATCTTACAAATAATGGAATAGAGGGAACACATTCAAAATAATTCTAGGAGGCTGATACTAATCTTTTACCAAAGGAGGAGAAAAACAATACAAGAACAAAAAAGTCTAGTTTGCCCAACATACTTGGACTTTCTTTGGATAGCCATTTCTGTGATAAACCCACACATGATTTTTTATGGTTGTTTTTTTGTTACTAACTTCTAACTTAATTGAATTCTTCCTAGAAAATATGGTCCAAATGTTATCCATTTTTGGTATGTGCTGATACTTGCCTTGTTGCCTAGATTAATGTGTGCTTGTAGGGAATTTTAAATTAGGTCCAGGGTTCCACATGTCCATTAGATATAATTTGCTAATTATGTTATCTAAATAGCATATACTCTTAAGTTTTCGCTTGCTTTTTCAACATTAATAACTGAAGGATGTGTGTTAAGAGATTGTGATTTTGTCAGATTTTTCTAGTAGTTGTCATTTTTTATATCCATAATTTGAGGCTATGTGTGCAATTCTGTGTCTTTGTAGTGAATTGTTCTTTTTACCATGGTAAGGAGAATCGTCTATCCTTAATAATGCTTTTCACTTAAAGTCTATCTAGTCTGATACTGATAAATGCCAGCTTTCTTTTGGATGGTATTGTTTTCTACCCTTTTCTTTTCCTTTTAAATGTCATTATGTATTATTTGGTAAATATGGACAAATATATATCAGATATATGGATATCGTGAAGGATGAAACATGAATACCTGTGAAATTACCAGCCAACTCACAAATTTAAACATCACCAGTACAATTGCATCTATCTGTATGCTCCTTCCTTCTCTCTTTTGCCTTATCCTCTTGAGGTTACACGGTCCTGAATTTAATACTTATTATTTTCTTGAGTGGTTAATATCATTTTATTGTATAGATCTATATAATATATTGTTTGTGTTTGAGCTTTATAAAAATTCATTATACTCCTTAGACTTTAGCAGTTGCTTTTTCATTGTGTTATTTTTAAGATTCATCCATATTCTTTTTGAAAGATTTTATTTATTTGTCAAAGAGAGAGAAAGAGAGAGCACAAGCAGGGGTGGGAGTAGAAGCAGAGGGAGAAGCAGGCTCCCTGCTGAGTAAGGAGCCCAATACAGGACTCGATCCCAGGACCCTGGGATCATGACCTGAGCTGAAGATAGATGCTTACCGACCAAGACACCCAGGCATCCCTATTCATCCATATTTTTATATGCAGCCATAATTTCACTAGTGTATCATATGTGTGAGTGTACCTTAATTCACCCCTTGTCCCACTGATGGATCCATCAATTTGATTTTTTCCAGATCTTTTGCTGTTATGCAAACATTATGTGGCCATTCTTGCACATATACATGTGTGAGCTTGTCCAGTGTATACACTTGGAAGTGAAGTCAGTTGGAGTGTAGAGTATGTGAAAATTTAACTTTCTAGGTAATGCTAATGGTTTTCAAAATGGTCATTCTAATATGTAGTCCTACAATTATCATCAGATTTAATTTTTGCCTATTTAGTGGGTATGAAATTATATCTTATTTTGTCCCTAAATTGCATTTCCCTGATTATTTATAAGGTTGATCATCTTACCATATTTCTGTGCTGTTAATGTTTCCTATTCTAGAAAATTTGTCTTTTTGCATATTATTTGCAATAGTTTTATCTGCATCAACTGTATTATTTTGAGAGAGACCATGAGCACACAGAGTTAGAGGGAGAAGCAGGTTGCCCACTGAATGGATTCAATTCCAGGACACTGGGATCATGATCTAAGCTGAAGGCAGATGCTTAACCAACTGAGACACCTCGGTGCCCTGTTTTCCTCTTTTTTTCTTTGTTTTGTTTCTTAAATTCTACATATGAATGATATCATATGGTATGTGTCTTTCTCTGGAAGAAGAAAGACAAATGACTTTGTCACTTGACTTAGTTCACTTAAAATTAAACTCTCTAGATTCATCTATGTTGTTGCAATGACAAGATAATTCTTTTTTATGGCTGTGTAATATGCTTAGTGTATATGTGTGTGTATAAATGTATATATAATATATATACCACATCTTTTTAATGCATTGATCTATGGATGGATGCTTTAGTTGTTTCTGTATCTTAGCTATTGTAAATAACGCTGCATTAACCATAGGGATGCATGTATCTTTTCGAATTACTGTTATCATTTTCTTTGGGTAAATACCCAGTAGTAGAATTTCTGGATTATATGGTACTTCTATTTTTAGTTTTTGAAGAACCTCCAAACTGTTTTCCACAGTGGCTACACCAGTTTGCATTCCCATCAGCAGTGCATAAGGGTTCCCTTTCCCCCACATCCTTGTCAATACTTGTTATTTCTAGTTGTTTTGATCTAGCTTTTCTGACAGGTGTGAACTGATACCTCATTATGGTTTTGATATGTATTTCCCTGATGATGAGTGATGCCGAGCATCTTTTCATGTGCCTGTTGGCCATCTGTAGGTCTTCTTTGGAAACATGCCTATGCATGTCCTATGCTTATTTTTAAATTGGATTTTTTTTTTTGGTGTTGAGTTGTATAAGTTCTTTATATACTTTGATACTAACCCCTTATTGGATGTCATTTGCAAATATCTTCTTCTATTCAGTAGCTTGCCTTTTTTTGTTGATGGTTTCCTTCACTATAAAAAGGAGGCAAGAATAGTGTTGTAAAAACTGTATAGTGAAATGCAAAACATGAGACTTAATTTCTAACACCATACACAAAAAGTAAATCCAAAATGGGTTAAAGACCTAGACGTGAGGCCTGAAACCATAAAATTCCTAGAAGAAAACATAGGCAGTAGTCCCTTTGACATGAGCTATAGAAATATTTTTCTAAATATGTCTTTTTTTTAATGGGTGCCTGGGTGGCTCAGGTAATTAAGTGTCTGCCTTCAGGGCAGGTCATGATCTCCCAGTCCTCGGATTGAGTCCCAGGTTGGGCTCCCAGCTCAGTAGGGAGTCTGCTTGTTCCCCTCCCTCTGCCTGCTGCTTCCCCTGCTTATGCTCTCCCTGTCTCCCTCTCTGTCTCAAATGAATAAATAAAATCTTTTATGTCCTTTTTTTAGCAGAGAAAACAAAAGCAAAAAACTGTTACGACTACTCCAAAATAAAAAGGGTTTTTTGTTGGTGGTGGTGGTGGTGACGGAAATCATCAGCAAAACAAAGACAGTCCGTCTTTTGCACAACTTAAAAAGGGTTACTGCTCTTTTTTCTTATTGATTTGAAGTTCTTTATATGTTCTAGATATTATTTACAAAGAAATAATATGTTGCAAATAACTTCTCTCAGTTTTGGTTTGCTGTACACTATCTTTTTGTTTTCTAACTCAAAAAATATAAGTGATTGAGATATTTCATATACCACAAAATTCACCTTAAATATGTACAGTTTAATGGTTTTAATATATTCAGAGTTATGCAATCATCACCATGATGCAGTTTTAGAATATTGTCATCATCCCCCAAGGAAACGCCACAACCCATTTCCTCTCCCTTAGCTCCTGCCCAACAGTAATCTACTTTCTCTCTGGGGATTGGCCTATTCTAGGCATTTTGTACAGTATGTGGCCTTGTGAATGTCTTCCTTTACTAGGCATATTTTCAAGGTTCATACGTTTTATAGCATTATCTGTATCTCACTCTTTTTTATTGCCCCAAACAATATTCCATTACTTGGATATATCACATTTTATTCATTCACTCATCAGCCCATGGACATTTGATTTGCTCTGACACGTTGGCTATTATCAGTAATGCTGCTGTGAAACTTTGTGTACAGGATTCTACGTGGACTTGTTTTTATTTTTCTTTCTATATACTTTTTCATTTCATCTATCTACTTAAGTGAAATTGTGGGCTCATATGGTAACTCTACTTTGACCTTTTGAGGAACTGTCAAACTGTTTTCCAAAATGGCTGCATTATTTTGCCTTCCTGTCAGCAATATATGAACTTTCAGTTTCCCATATTCTTTTTTTTTTTTTTTTTTAAGATTTTATTTATTTGACAGAGAGAAACACAGCCAGAGAGGGAGAAGCAGGCTTCCCGCCGAGCAGAAAGCCTGATGTGGGGCTCGATCCCAGGTCTCTGGGATCATGACCTGAGGTGAAGGCAGTTGCTTAACCAACTGAGCCACCCAGGTGCTCCGAGTTGCCTTTCCCTAATGTTGAGCATCCATTCACGTGCTTCCTCTTCGGTTTTTAACATAAAAATTTGTAGGCTGCCTGGGTGGCTCAGTCTGTTGAGTGTCTGACTTTTGATTTTGGCTCAGGTCATGATCTCAGGGTCATGAGTTCAAACTCTGTTGGGCTCTGTGCTCATTGGGGGACTACATGGGGATTCTCTCTCTGCCTTGCCCTCTGCCTTTCCCTCACTCATGTTCTCTCACTCAAATAAATAAATCTTTTTTTTTTTTTAAGATTTTATTTATTTGACAGAGAGAAACACAGCGAGAGAGGGAACACAAGCAGGGGGAGTGAGAGAGGGAGAAGCAGGCTTCCCGCCGAGCAGGGAGCCCGATGCGGGGCTCGATCCCGGGTCTCCGGGATCATGACCCGAGCTGAAGGCAGTTGCTTAACCAACTGAGCCACCCAGGTGCCCCTCAAATAAATAAATCTTTAAAAAAATAAATAAATAAAATAAAAAATTTGCATTCACGAAATCTGAAATAACTGTACAAAGAACATAGGTGTGTACTTCATTTAGAGCCACCAATTAATATTATGCCAGTGTATATATTTTAATATACATTTGCTTTGTTTCTGCCTTTCTCTTTATATATTTATGTTTATACATAGAGAGATATGGAGAGAGCATATAGTGTATGCTAAATTTCTATGTTCATTGCATGTATCATGACATTTTATCCATAAATAAATCAACTTTCATCTCTTAACCATTTTCTCCTACATACTCATAATACCAGTATTGTATGTAAGAAAATTCAAAATTCCATCACTTGTATTTGTAAGCCGTTGATCGAATTTCCTCAGTTGCTCCAATGTTTTTATATAGCTTTTCAAAAAGGCCAAAATACAAGGTGCCTGGTTAAGCGACTGCCTTCGGCTCAGGTCATGATCCTGGAGACCCGGGATCGAGACCCGCATCGGGCTCCCTGTTTGGCAGGAAGCCTGCTTCCCTCTCTCACTCCCCCTGCTTGTGTTCCCTCTCTGGCTGTTTCTCTCTGTCAAATAAATAAGTAAAGTCTTTTTAAAAAAGGCCAAAATCCATTCACAATTCACAAACTGCATTTGGTGGTGATGTCTTAGTAACTTCAAATATACAGAAGTTTTAATTTTATTGTAGTTGAAACGTTAATATCAATCTCTAGTTCTTTCCTGTGTCTCACTTAAGAAATCCTTTGTAATCCTGCAGTTACAAAGATATTTTCCTATGTCTTCTAAAAGTTTTACATTTTTTGTTAAGGTCTTTTCTGGGGTTATCTTGTTCTTTTAAAGATATTTCTCTTTTATTTTGCTTGATATCCTGTGTTAGTTTCTATACATAGATACAATAGCCACCTCTTATAGCCTTGAAGGAATGACTTTGTATAGGACCCGGACCTTAGTGTTTAACTGTGCCCCCACTTTTGTCTTTCAACTCTTTGTGATTGTCCAAGCAGCCTATTTTATTGCTGATGGTCCCCAGTAGTTGAGGGTGGTAAATGTCCCAAAGGGGAGGATCTTGGTCAGCAGCTAGATTTAGGCACGCTGGAAGCCAGACCCTCAGGCAGCAGCTTTTAAAGTCTGCAAATCTATGCGTAGAGTCCTGCGGGCCCACGTGCCTACGGGCTTGCTGGCCTCAGCCGGCGAGGCAATCGGAGGTGTTCCTCGGGCAGCAGTTGGAGGAATCAAGGCCTCAGATAAATGTCGAAGCTTCCTTCTAGGAGGACCAGCCTAGAGTCCCAACACCACCTCTGTTGGCCGCTAGTTGTTGCCAAACCTAAAGCCTTCAGGAAGCCCCTGGATAAGCAAGTAGGCCTCTTTCCCAGAAAGACTGGGGGTGTGTCTCCTTCTGCTGGCTGCCCGGTGACCTGGGGTGGTAGCCTGCGGGAACTGTCTCTCCGGTTGTTATAATCCCGTAAGACCCGGGAACGCAAGCCCCTCGGGCCACCGGAGCTAGGCATTTATGGGGCGTCCCTTGGATGGCATTCACAAAAACCAGGGCACCAGCCGTCCACACGCCTACACTCCCCCCGGGAGACATGAGCACTCTGGAGCAGGCTCGGGGAGAAGGCGGAGATGCTCCCACCGGCCCGAGGTCTCTCCACGTGCGCTGCATTAGAGTCGGCCTTCCAGGCCAGCGCTTCCATATTAGCAAATGAGCCTCATTCGCATAAAGCCTCAGCGGCTGCCTCTGTGTTCACGCTGCACGAGTGAGTGTGAGCCCTTTGAGAGCCATTACGGTCTCGTGGGTGCAAGCCCCGTTGGTTTTTGGTGCGTCCCTGGGAGGAGGGGAGCCCAGGAGTCTATGTCACTATCTTGAGTGAGTACCCCGTTTTTCTTGACCTTTAAAGGGAATAATCAAGAAGAATGCTTCCTGTGTCTTAGTAGCTGTACTTTATCAGGTTATTGAGACTTTGTTCTATCTTGGCTTTGTTAACTTCGCGTGTGAGTTTGTGAAGATGGTGGGTTTTATTAAAGCTCTGTCTCTACAACAATTGAGAAACGGCCCTCCTGAGCTCTTTTTAATCTGTTAATATGTTGAATTATATTTATAGATGTTCTAACTTACTACCCTTTACTTTTACTACCCTTGCCCTGCTGGGATAAATACTTTGTCATTATCATCTGAGATATATTTTGCTTGAGTTGGTTTACCACACTTCAAGATATTTTTTCTTTATTTTTTTTAAAAAGATTTTATTTATTTGACAGAGACAAACACAGCTAGAGAGGGAACACAAGCCTGGGGAGTGAGAAAGGGAGAAGCAGGCTTCCCGCCGAGCAGGGAGCCCAATGTGGGACATGATCCCAGGACTCCAGGATCATGACCCGAGCCGAAGGAAGATGCTTAACATTTGAGCCTCCCAGGCGCCCCAAGATTTTTTTTTTTCAGTAATCTCGAGTCACCGTTATCTGTGCTTTTCTTCCTTAAACCCTTTGTCTACTGTAAGTATCAAGGTGAAACTGACCTCATGAGTTAGAGGAGCTTTTTTCCTCTTGTACAGAAGGCTTGTGTAAGGCCTTGTGTAAGGCTATGATAAGTTTCTTGAAGGATTGATAGAACTCACCTGTAAACCCGCCTAGGCATGCATTCAAATCCCTTTAAGGGGTGATCGTTAACTCCTGGTATAAATTCTTTAATCCTTGTACGTCTATACAGGCTTTGCATTTTCTTCTTCCATCGGTTTGATAAATTATAATTCTCTGAGTATTTGTCTATTTCATCAGAACGTTTGGTTTTCTGGCATAACTTTTTTCTGGTATTAAAATTTTTAAAAAAATTTCTGCTTGATCTATAGGTATCTGTACCTTTTTTCATTTCTGATTTTATGTACTTACTGTTTTGTATTTTTTCTTGATTAATCTTACTAATGTTTATATTGTTGAAGTCTTTTTGAAGGACCAACTTTTGATTTTTGATCCTCTGTATTTCATCTTTGTTTTTTGGTTCATTAATCTAATTTTATTATCTATTTCCACTTTTCTTGGGTTCATTCTCTTACTGTTTGAAATTGGGAACTTAATTCATTAGCGTACATTCTCTACTTTCACGTTGAAGCAGTTAAAACTACAGAATTTCTCTGGATAGTAGTTTCACTGCCTACTACCTTTTTAATTCTAGAACCCTTCAAACACAAAATAGAGAAGACAATATAAGGAACCCTAAGGCACCCATTACCCAGCATTATAGATGAGCTATCAACTGACCTATAACACCTGGCCCTCTGCTCCCTGAACCATATTATTTTTTTTTAAGATTTTATTTATATATTTGACAGATCACAAGTAGGCAGAGAGGCAGGCAGAGAGGAGGAAGCAGGCTCCCCGCCGAGCAGAGAGCCCGATACGGGCTCTATCCCAGGACCCTGAGATCATGACCTGAGCCGAAGGCAGAGGCTTTAACCCACAGAGCCACCCAGGCACCCAAGACTATGAACTTTTTATGATTAAGGACCATGTAAATATTTTATGTTCCTTTTGCCTGAACCGTATTACTGTTGTATTAAATGTCTTTTTATGCACTGACTGCTAGTTGTATTGTATTGTGTTAAAAGATAATGGTCTGAATGAAACAAATTCTTTTACATGTGTTGGGGCTTGTGTATTTCTATTGGAGCCAACTTCCTTATGTCATGGAAATTAAATTTGAGTTACTCAAAGCTATCTCTACTGTTTTTTATTTGACTAATTGATGGTTGAAAGAAATGTGTTGAAACCTTTCTTTGTTCATTTTAAAAAGAACAATCAAGAACAATGCTTGCTGTAGCTTTTTAGTAGCTACAGTTAATCAGGGTATGGATTGTTCCCTTCTATTCTGTTTTTGCTAATAGCTTCGTGCACGTTTGTAAAGGTATTAAATTTTGTTAAGCTTTTTTTCTCCACAATAATTGAGATGTTATGGTTTTCCTGAATCCTTTATAATCGATTAATCTGAAAATCTAATAGATTTTCTAATTTTACTACATTTGCATTGCTGGGATAAATACTATTTGGTCATTAAAAATTTTTTATTTAAATTCAGTTAATTAACATATAATGTATTACTACTTTCAGAGGTAGAGGTTAATGATTCATCAGTCTTACCTAATACCCAGTGCTCATCATACCACGTGTCTTCTTTAATGTCCATCACCCAGTTACCCCATCCCCCCACTCCCTCCCCTCCAGCAGCCTTCAATTTGTTTCCTATGATTGAGTCTCTTATGGTTTGTCTCCCGCTCTGGTTTCATCTTGTTTCATTTTTTCCTTCTCTTCTCCTATAATCCTCTGCTTTCCTTCTTTCTTTTCTTTCTTTCATTTCTTTTGATTTTATTTACATATTTGACAGAGAAACACAGCGAGAGAGGGAACACAAGCAGGGGGAGTGAGAGAGGGAGAAGCAGGCTTCCCGCCGAGCAGAGAGCCCGATGTGGGGCTCGATCCCGGGACTCCAGGATCATGACCTGAGCTGAAGGCAGACGATTAATGGCTGAGTCACCCAGGCACCCCCATCCTGTTTTGTTTCTTAAATTCCACAATTTAGTGAGCTCCTGTGATAATTGTCTTTCTTTAACTGACTCATTTTGCTTAGCATAATACCCTTTAGTTCCATCTGCATCATTGCAAAGGCAAGATTTCATTTTTGATGGCTGGGTAGTACTCCATTTTGTGTGTGTGTGTGTGTGTGTGTGTGTGTGTACCACATCTTTATCCATTCTATCTGTCGATGGACATCAGGGCTCTCCTGAGAGTTTAGCAATTGTGGACATTGCTGCTATAAACATTGGGGTGCAGGTCCCCTTTCATTTCACTGCATCTCTATCTTTGGGGTAAATCCCTGATAGTGCGATTGCTGGGTTGTAGGGTAGCTCTGTTTTCAACTTTGGAGGAACCTCCATACTGTTTCCAGAGCAGCTGCACCAGCTTGCATTCCCACCAACAGTGTAGGAGGGTTCCCCTTTCTCTGTATCCTTGCCAATGTCTGTCGTTTCCTGACTTGTTGACTTTAGCCATTCTGACCCGTGTGAGGTTATATCTCCTCGTGGTTTTGATTTGTATTTCTCTGGTGCCGAGTGATGTGGAGCACCTTTTCATGTGTCTGTTGGCCATTTGGATGTTGTCTTTGGAGAAACGTCTGTTCATGTCTTCTGCCCATTTCTTGATTGGATTATTTGTTCTTCAGGTATTAAGTTTGATAAGGTCTTCATAGAATTTTGGATACTAGTCCTTTATCTGATAAGTCATTTGTAAATATCTTCTCCCATTCTGTCAATTGTCTTGGTTTCGTCGACCATTGCCTTCACTATGCAAGAACTTTTTATCTTTTTTTTTTTTTAAGATTTTATTTATTTATTTGACAGAGAGATCACAAGTAGGCAGAGAGGCAGGCTCCCTGCTGAGCAGAGAGCCAGATGCAGGCCTGGATCCCAGGATCCTGAAATCATGACCTGAGCCGAAGGCAGAGGCTTTAACCCACTGAGCCACTCAGGCCTTTTATCTTGATGAAGTCCCAATAGTTCATTTTTAACCTTTTATCCTTACCTTTGGAGATGTGGCCAGCGAGAAGGTGCTGTGGCCAATGTCACAGAACTTGCTGCCTGTGTTCTCCTCTAGGATTTTGGTGGATTCCTGTCTTACATTTATGTCTTTCATCCATTTTGAATCTTGTTTTGTGTGTGGTGTTAGGAAATGGTCCAGTTTCATTCTGCATGTGGCTGTCCAATTTTCCCAACACCATTTGTTGAAGAGACTGTCTTTTTTCCATTGGGTATTCTTTCCAGCTTTGTCAAAGATTAGTTGACCATAGAGTTGAGGATCCATTTCTGGGTTCTCTCTTCTGTCCTCTTTTCTGTTCTTGTGCCAGTACTGTACTTTCTTGATGATTACAGCTTTGTAATAGAGCTTGAAGTTCAGAATTGTGATCCACTAGCTTTGGTTTTCTTTTTCAACATTCCTTTGACGATTCAGGGTCTTTTCTGGTTCCATACCAATTTTTTTAAAAGATTTTATTTATTTATTTGACACAGAGATCACAAATAGGCAGAGAGGCAGGCAGAGAAAGAGGGGGAAGCAGGCTCCCCACTGAGCAGAGAGCCCGATGTGGGCCTCAATCCCAGGACCCTGAGATCATGACCCGAGCCAAAGGCAGAGGCTAACCCACTGAGCCACCCAGGCACCCTGGTTCCATGCAAATTTTAAGATTATTTCTTTCAGCTCTGTGAAAAAAGTTGATGGTATTTTGATAGGGATTGCATTGAGTGTATAGACTGTTTTAGGTAGCATAGACGTTCTAACAATATTTGTTCTTCCAAACCATCTTTCATCAGTGTTCTATAGTTTTCAGAGTACAGGTCTTTTACCTCTTTGGTTAAGTTTATTCCTAGATATTTTATAGTTCTGGTAAAATTGTAAATGGAATTGTTTTCTTAATTTCACTTTATTCTGCCTCATTATTAATGTATAGAAATGCAACAGATTTCTGTACATTAATTTTTATATCCTGCAACTTTACTGAAATCATTTATCAGTTCTAGTAGGTTTTTTTGTTGCTATTGGAGTCTTTAGGTTTTCCTACATGTCATCTGCAAATAGACTTTTACTTATCCTTACAAATTTGGGTGACTTATTCCATATGTTGTCTAATTTCTGGGGCTAGGACTTGCAGTACTATGTTGAATAAAAGTGGTGAGAGTGAACATTCTTGTTTCCGATTTTAGGGGGGAAGCTCTCAGGTTGTCCTCATTGGGTGTCTCAGATGGTTAAGCATCTGCCTTCAACTCAGGCCATGGGTTCTGGGATCGAGCCCCACGTTGAGCGTCCACCTCCTCCCTCTCCCTCTCTCTCTGCTTGTGTGCACTCTCTCTGTCTCTAATGAATAAATACAATCTTTTTTTTAAAAAAGGATAATGATTGTTAGCAACCGATTATACAGCATTTACTGTGTGGCAAATATTGAGTGCTTCATATATTACAAAAAATGATGTTAGCTCTGGGTTTTCATATATGACCTTTAATTATGTTGAGATTATTGTTCCCTTAGGCCTACTTTATCATGAGTGAATAAGGTACTTTGCCAAATGCTTTTTCTATGTGTATTAGAATGATCATATGGTTTTTATATTTTCTCTTATTGATGAAATGTGTCACATTGATTGTTTTGCAAATAATGAACCACCCCTGAATCCTAGTATTAAATCCCATTTGTTTGTGGTATATGATTTTTTTTTAAAGGTTTTATTTATTTGACAGAGAGAAATACAGCCAGAGAGGGAACACAAGCAGGGGGAGTGAGAGAGGGAGAAGCAGGCTTCCTGCCGAGCAGGGAGCCCGATGTGGGGCTCGATCCCGGGTCTCCAAGATCATGACCTGAGCCGAAGGCAGTCGCTCAACCAACTGAGCCACCCAGGCACCTGCTGATTTTTTTTTTAATATGCTGTTTGGTTTGCTAATATTTTGTTGAGGATTTTTGGATCTATAGTCATGAGAGATATTGGCCTATAGTTTTCTTTTATTGAGTATTTTAAAAATCTGATTTTAGTATTAGGGTGATAATGGCCTCATAGAATGAATTTCAAAATTTTCCTTCCTTTTGAAATTTTTGGAATACTTTGAGAAAAATGGCCTTAGTTCTTCTTTACATGCTTGATAGAATTCACCTGTGAAGCCATCTGGTCCTGGACTTTTGTTTGAGGGGAGCGGGGGTTTGGTTACTGCTTCAGGTTCTTTGCTGGTGATCTGTTCAAATTTTCCATTCCTTCTTTAGTTTTGGTAGGTTTATATTTCTAGATATTTATCCATTTTTTTTCTATGCTGTCCAATTTGTTGGCATATAGGTTTTCATAATATTCTGTTACAATTGTTTGTATTTCTGTGGCATTATTTCTCCTCTTTTGTTAGTAGTTTTCTTTATTTGGGTTCTTTTTTTAAGTGAGTCCTGGTACAGATTTAACAAATTTGTTATCTTTTCAAAGAATCAGCTCCTGGTTTTATTGACCTGTCCTACTGTTTTTTTAGTTTATCATTTATTTCTGTTCTAATCTTTATTCTTTCCATCTGTTGTCTTGGGGTTGTTTATGTTTTCTTTTTCTAGCTCCTTTAGGCTTAAGGTTAGGTTTTTGGACTTTTTCTTGCATCTTGAGGTAGGCCTGTATTGCTATAAACTTCCCTCTTAGAACCACTTTTGCTACATCCCAAAGATTTTGGACCATTGTTTTCATTTTCATTTGTTTCTTGGTAATTTTCGTTTCATTTTTGATGTCTTTGTTAACCCACTCATTGTTTAGTAGCATGTTATTGAACCCTTATGTATCTGTGCTCTTTCCAGATTCTTTATTGTTGATTTCTAGTTTTGTAGTGATGTGGTCAGAAAAGATGCATGGTATGCTTTGATCTTCTTGAATGTGTCAAGACTTGCTTTGCGACCCAACATGTGATCTATTCTGGAGCCTTCTGCACGTGAGAAGACTGTAATCTGATGTTTTAGGATGGAATGTTTGAATATATCTGGTGAATCCATCTGGTCCATTGTGTCATCATTCAAAGCCATTGTTTTCTTGTTGATTTTCTGTTTAGATAATGTGTCCATTGATGGAAGAGGGATGTTAAAGTCCCCTGCTATTATTGTATTATTATCAGTTAGTTCCTTTATTTTGTTATTAATCATTCTATGTCTTTGGGTGCTTCTATGTTGTATGTATAAATATGTACAATTGTTAGAGCCTCTTGTAGGATCGTCCCCTTTATTACTATATAGTGTTCTTCTTTGTCTCCTGTTACAGTCTTTGCTTTAAAGTCTATTTTGTCTGGGACACCTGCGTGGCTCAGTTGGTTAAGCGACTGCCTTCGGCTCAGGTCATGATCCCGGAGACCCGGGATCCAGCCCCACATCGGGCTTCCTGCTTGGCGGGAAGCCTGCTTCTTCCTCTCTCACTCCCCCTGCTTGTGTTCCCTCTCTGGCTGTATTTCTCTCTGTCAAATAAATAAAATCTTTAAAAAAAAGTCTATTTTGTCTGATGTAGGTACTGCTACCCCAGATTTCTTTTGGTATCCATTGGCATGATAAATATTTCTGCATCCCCTCACTTTGAATCTGCAGGTCTCTCTTGGTCTGAAATGAGTCTCTTTTTAGGCAGCATACAGATGGGGCTTGTTTTTGAATGTTTGTTTTGTTTTGTTTTTTGATCCATGCTGTCATATTATGTCTTTTGACTGGAGCATTCAGTCCATTTACATTCAAAATAATCAGTGATTCATATGTATTTATTGCTATGTTGTTACTTGGTTTGTGGTTGTTTCTATAGATATTCTCTGATCCTTTCTCTCTTTCATGTTTTGTTGGTTTTCTTAGATACTTGTGTATGCAATGAATAAAGAGAAAGGAATCCATCATTGTTTTTAATTTATGGTTACCTTTAGGTTTGTACATAACATCTTCTGCAAATAGCAATCTACATTAAGTTGATAGTCACTTAAGTTTAATTCCATTCTTTTCTCTGCCCTCTATGTTTTAAGTATATGGTGTCATATTTTGCATCATTTTGAGTCCCTTGACTGATTGACAGAAATACTTATATTTACTGCTTTTGCATTTTTTACTTTTCATATTCTTGTTGAATTCTCGTCTTTCTTTCCACTCAAAGTGTCCCCTTTAATATTTCTTGTAGGGCTGGTTTAGTGGTCCTGAACTCCTTCAGTTTTTGTCTGAGAAATGATTTATCTCTCCTTCTCTTAAATGGTAGCCTTGCTGGATAGAATATTCTTGGATGTAGATTTTCCTTTATTCAGCACTTCACAGGCCGGAAGGGAGTGGCATGATGTATTCAAAGTTTCTGCTGAAAAATCCGCTTACAGATGTACAGGGTTTCACTTGTATGTAACCTCCCCTACCCCTCCAAAAAATCTTTTTATCACTACTTTTTGTCATTTTAATTACCTTGTGTTTTGGTGCGGACTTCCTTGCATTGGATTTTGGTGGGAAATCTCTGTGTTCCCTGGATCTGGATATTTGTGTCCTCCAGATTAAGGAGGTTTTGGCTATTTGTCAAAGAAACTTCCTGCCTCTTTATCTCTTTCTTCTGGGATCCATATAATGTGCATGTTATTATACTCAATGGGAGTCACTGTGTTCCTTAACACTATTCTCAATTTAAATAATTTTCTTTCCTCTTCTTTGCTCAGCTTACTTTCCATTATCCTGCCTTCCAGGTCACTAATTTGTTCCTCTGCTTCATCTAGCCTGCTATTTATGCCATCAAGTATCATTTTTTGTGTTCTTCATTTCTGATTTGTTATTCTTTAAACAAATTTATAAGATATATTTATTATTTTTCTGATCAAAGTACAGTGATTTTTAGATCTCCTTAAATAACCAAAAAAGGTATTCAAGAATATAAAACACAAACGGGAAATCAACCATTAGATGTTTTTACTTCATACCAACCTGACATTTAGTCTAGAAAATAAACAAACTAGAACACTTTGAAGTGTTACTAAAATGCTAACCAAATCATTTTATCATAAACTTAATACATGCATTTCAATGTTTGAGTGCTAGAAATTTTGTTAAGTTCAGTTTAATCATTAATAACAGTATATGATAGAGCAGAGGAACACACGTCAGTAGATATAATCCTTGCCCCTTACCCTTAGAATTATGTCAGAATAAAGCTGACAGTTTTGCCAGGCTCTGAATCTCCAGGGACCCCATCCCAATACCTGGATGCAAAGAAGATACCCTGTCACTCAATTATAAGGTATAATAAAGCAAAGACTAAGTTTCTTACCTTCCTATAGGAAATGGTTAAGCATTTGATAAATACTAAAACACTCTAGGAATTCACTTCATGAGTGAGTTTATGAAACACATTTTGCAAGAACCAACTACACAAAAATTTCATTTGGAATTTGTTCTATAAATTTACTTAACGGTTTGGAAGTTTAAAACCTATAAGAGAATGAGAAGTAGGAAATCCCTAATCCTAACCTATTGCAATTATTAAAGGGATATACACACATACGAAATAGTTTTGCTCACAGAAGGCACAAACTATATAAGGGATATGCTTTTTGAGTAAAAACAAAGAACTAGCTGATAACCTTCTTTGTTTTTTTCTCTGTGTTAAGGGTCTCACTGATGCCCTCCACTCCAGTGAGTATCTTTGTGATCATTACTTTAAATTCTCTATCAGGCATATCACTTGTATCCATTTCACTTTGGTCTCTTTCTGTGGTTTGGTCCTGATCTTTCATTTGGGAGATGTTTCTCTGTCCCTTCATTTTGTCTCTCTGTGTCTATTTATTTCTGTGTGTTAGGAAAGGAGCTACTTCTACTCTTTTTTTTTTTTTTTTTTTTTTTTTTTTTTTTTTTTTTTAGATTTTATTTATTTGACAGAGAGAAACACAGCCAGAGAGGGAACACAAGCAGGGGGAGTGAGAGAGGGAGAAGCAGGCTCCCCGCCGAGCAGGGAGCCCGATGTGGGGCTCGATCCCAGGTCTCCAGGATCATGACCTGAGCCGAAGGCAGTCGCTTAACCAACTGAGCCACCCAGGCGCCCCGCTACTTCTACTCTTAATGGTAATAGTTTTATGAAGAAGAGATCCTGCAGGACAGTGTCCCCTGTCCCCCAGGACCTGGCACATCAGGGAGTGTCTCCTATGTATGTGTGTGTACCTCGCTGTTCAATCATGGCCATTTTTGCCTTCAGTCCAGGTGTTGGCAGAGGCTGTCTTTGCCTATTGTGGGTGGGCCCTGAGGTGTGTGGTGGTCTGCTTGCAAAAGGAGACCTGGGACGTCGAGTGACTCAGTCATTAAGCATCTGCCTTCAGCTCAGGTCATGATCCCCGAGTCCAGGGATCAAGTCCCGCATGGGGCTCCCTGCTCGGCGGGAAGCCCGCTTCTTCTCCCTCTCTTACTCCACCTGCTTGTGTTCCCTCTCTGGCTGAGTTTCTCTCTGTAAAACAAATAAATAAAAATCTTAAGAAAAAAAAAAAAGAGAGAGACCTGCCCCCACCACTGCTGAAATTGTCCCATGAGATATGCAGTTCAGAAGATGTGAGGGTAACAGGGTGGCCCTGGTTTTGGGGGGAATGGGGCCCGCAGGGCCAGGATCTACAAGAGCGAGAGTGGAGATGGGAAGAGTAGATCCGCCCAAGCAGGTGTGTGTGTCGTGGGGGGAGGTTGGGGCTTGATGCAACCATGTGAGGAATTTCAGGGCTGTGCTCTGTCCCACAGATGGCCCTTGTTCATTGGACAGAGGAGGTGAACTGGTGTGAGCGGTTTCCCTGTGACCCCTGCCTCTCCAGGCCTCACTTCCAGATGAGCAAATCCCTCTCCCTCCCGACTGCCACAGACCTTTTTCAAACTGCCATTTGCACGCGGTCTCCACATAGGCTGTCTCTTTGAGGGGTGGGGTGCGGGGCTGTGCTTGCTGAAGCCCTCTAGTCTCTCCCAGAGCCCGAGCTTGATGATTTTTAAAATTCCAGGCTAAGCTTGCTGATGTTAAGTACTCATGAAACTCAGCCCCTCTTACTATCAAAGGCAAATATGACCGAAATTTGCCCCCCCATCAGGGGCTCCCCGGTGTGAAAGTCTGTTTCCTGCCATTCGAGTGCCATCTGTTCGCTGGAAGCCTGCATCTCCACCCTGCTTTCCTCCCTGTGGTATCTTTCCTGTCATTAGTTGTGGAGCTTGTACTGTAGTCTTTGGGTTGCTTTTTTTTGGGTGATTTATGCTGATATGGGAGTTATCTGTGAGATGAGGCCAATTTAGGGTCCTTCTACTCTACCATCTTCCCAGCCCTCTGGGTATTAATTTTGTATCCTACAACTTTACTGAATTCATTTAGTCTACTTGTTTTTTGGTGGAGTCCTTAGGTTGTCCATGTATAGCATCATGCCATCTGCCGCTAGTGACACTTTAACTTCTGTAGCAATACGGATGCCTCTCATTTTGTTTTCTGCTTGCTATAGCTAGGACTTCCAGTGTTATGTTGAATAGAAGTGACAGTGGGCATCCTTGTCTTTTTCTTGATTTTAGTGGAAAATTTCTGTTTTTTACCATTGACTATGATGCTAGCATTGGATTTGTCATATATGGCCTTTATTATGTTGAGGTTCCTTCTAAACCCACTTTATTGAGACTTTTCAAAATGAATGGAAGTTGTACTTTGTCAAATGCTTTTTCTGCATCTATGGAGGTGGTCATATGATTTTTATGCTTTATTGATTTGTGAATATTAAACCATCCTTGCAGCTCCAGAATAAATTCTACTTGATTGTGGTCATTTTCTCTTTCTTTCTTTCTTTCTTTCTTTCTTTCTTTCTTTCTTTCTTTCTCTCTCTCTCTCTCTCTCTTTCTCTCTTTCTCTCTCTCTCTCTCTCTCTTTCTTTCTCTCTCTCTCTTTCTCTCTCTCTCTCTCCCTCCCTCTTTCTTTCTTTCTTTCCTTTCTTTCCTTCTTTCTTTTCTTTCTTTTCTTTCTTTTCTTTCTTTTCTTTCTTTTCTTTCTTTTTCTTTTCTTTCTTTTCTTTCTACAAATGTCACAAATTTGAATGCCATTCCGATGCAGGGGGCCATGCTAATTCTCTATCCTTCCGATTTTAGTATGTGTGCTCTTGAAGTGAGCATGGTGAATAAGCCTTTAACATGTAGTTGAATGCAGTTTGTTAATATTTTGTGGAAGGTTTTTAAAAAAATGTATTTGAGAGCGGGCATGAGAGAGAGCAAGCAAGCACAAGCATGGGGAGGTGGGATTGGGGGAAGGGCAGAGAGGGAGGGAGACGCAGTCTCCCTGCTGAGCAGGAGGCCTCACCTGACCAACAGTGGGGTGGGCTCCTAGGCCCCCTGGGATCATGAGCTGAGCCAAAGGCAGATGCTTAACGACGACGGAGTCATCCCAGGTGCTCTTTTTGGGAGGATTTTTGCATCAATGTTCATCAGGGATACTGGCCTCTGGCATTTTGGTGGTGTCTATGGTTTTGGTATCATGATCCTGATTTCACAGAATAAATTTGGAAACTTTCCTTCCTCTTCTATTTTTTGGAATAGTTTGAGAAGGATGGGGATTAACTCTTCTTTAAATGTTGGGCAGAATTCTCCTGTGAAGCCATCTGGCCTGGAACTTCTATTTTTTGGTAGGGTTTTCGTTTTTGTTTTACGATTTTATTTATTCATTTGAGAGGCAGCCATGTGCACAGCACCAGCAGGGTGGGGGAGAGGCGAGGGAGAAGCAGACTCCTTGCTGAGCAGGGAGCCAATGCCAGGCTGATCCCAGGACCCGGAGATCATGACCTGAGCTGATGGCAGCCCCAGGTGCCCCTTTGGTAGTTTTTGAATACCAATTCACTTTTGTTTCTAGTCATTGTTCTCTTCAGGTTTTCTATTTCCTCCTGATTCAATTTTTGGAAGATTATGCTTCTAAGAGTTTATCCACTTCTGGGTTTGTCCGATCTGTTGGCCTATAATTTTTCATAATATTTTCTTACAACCCTGTGTTCCTGTCACATTGGCTGCTCCTCCTCTTCTTTCATTTCTCATTTTATTTGGGTCCTTTCTCTTTTTTTCTTTCAGTCTGGAAAGGGTTCATCAATTTTATCCTGTCAAGGAATCAGCTCTCGGTTTCATTGTTTTTTTCCCTATTTCTTAAAAAAAAAATCTCTATACCTTTATTTCTGCTCTGATCTTTATATTTTCTTCCTTCTGCTAACCTTGGGTTTTATTTGTTGTTATTTTTCCACTTCCTTTGATGTAAGGTTAGATTGTTTGGGATTGTTCTTGATCTTTGAGGCAGGCCTGTATTACTACAAACTTCCCTCTTAGAACTGCTTTTGCTGAATCCCAAAGATTTTAGACCATTTGCGTTTTCATGTATTTTTTTAAATAACTTCTTTGGTTGCTTTATTGACCTATTTGTTGTTTAGTATCATGTTTATTAGCCTCATTTAAAAAATATTTTATTTATTTGACAGAGAGATCACAAGTAGGCAGAGAGGCAGGCAGAGAGGGGGAGGAAGCAGGCTCCCTGCTGAGCAGAGAGCTCGATGTGGGCCTCGGTCCCAGGACCCTGAGATCATGACCTGAGCCGAAGGCAGAGGCTTTAACGCACTGAGCCACCCAGGCACCCTAGCCTCCTTGTTTTTTTTGTGTTTTTTTTTCCAGATTTTTTTCTTATGATTAATTTCTATTTGTGGTCTGAGAAGATGTACATGGTATGGTTTCAGTGTTCTTGAATTTATTGCCACTTTTTTGTGGTCTATCATATGCTCTACTCTGGAGAATATTCTTTGTTTACTTGAATGTATTCTGTTGTTTTTGTATGGAATGTTTGCGTACACCTGTTATGTCGTCTGGTCTGATGTTTCATTCAAAGACATGGTTTCCTGATAGATTTTTGTTTCTGGATGGTCTGTCCATTGATGTAAGTGGGGATTTAAGTTTTCCTACTACTTTGTATTATCAAGTTATCTCTTTATGTCTGTTAATATTTACTTTATATATTTAGGTACTCCAGTGTTGGATGCATAGATGTTTATAATTGTTATGTTCTTGTGTTGAACTGATCCCTTCATTGTTAGGTAATGCCCTTCTTTGTCTCTTCTTACAGTCCTTGTTGTAAAGTCTATTTTATCTGAGAGAAATATTGCTACTTGGCTTTTTTCTTTGTACTTCTGTTTGCTTGGTAAAGGTTTTTCCATCTCTTCACTTTCAGTCTGTAAGTGTCTTTATGTGTGAGGTGTCTCTTATAGGCCGCGTATGGATGGTCTGTGTTGTTGCTGTTTTTAATTCCACTATGTATGTGTTTTGATTGGGGCATTTAGGCCATTTACATTTAATTATTGATAGGTATACATACTGCCATTTTGTTGTTTTCTGGTTGTTTTTGTAGTTTATTTTTTTTCTTAAAGATTTTATTTATTTATTTGACAGAGAAAGATCACAAGTAGGCAGAGAGGCAGGCAGAGTGGAGGAAGCAGGCTCCCCACTGAGCAGAGAGCCCGACGCGGGCCTCATGATCGTGAGATCATGACCTGAGCCGAAGGCAGCTTTAGCCCACTGAGCCACCCAGGCGCCCTGCCTTTATTCTCTTGCTTTATTTTATTGTGATTGATGAGCTTCAGTAGCGTTATGTTTGGCTTTCTTTCTCTTTAAACTTCGTGCTCTTGGGGCGCCTGGGTGGCTCAGTTGGTTAAGCAACTGCTTTTGGCTCAGGTCATGGATCCTGGAGGCCAGGGATCGAGTCCCACATCGGGCTTCATGCTCCGCGGGAAGCCTGCTTCTCCCTCTCTCACTCCCCCTGCTTCTGCTCCCTCTCTGGCTGTGTTTCTCTCTGTCAAATAAATAGAATCTTTAAAAAATAATAAATTTCGTGTTCTCAAAACAGGATGTCTATTTACTTCTCTAGATGAGGGAACTTTTCGGGCGCCTAGGTGGCTCAGTTGGTTAAGCAACTGCTTTCGGCTCAGGTCATGATCCCGGAGACCCGGGATCGAGTCCCACATCGGGCTTCCTGCTCGGCGGGAAGCCTGCTTCTCCCTCTCTCACTCCCCCTGCTTGTGTTCCCTCTCTAGCTATGTTTCTCTCTGTCAAATAAATAAAATCTTATAATAGGTAAAATTTCCCTAATTTTTTTTTTATCTTCAAATAAGTTTTCTTCTCTTAAAAATAAAATCTTTAAGAAAAAAAGAAATCTCTATACTCTACATGGGGCTTGAACCCACAACCCTGAGATCAATTGCGTGCCCTACTGACTGAGCCAAGCCAGGCGCTCCTCCTCAAATCAGTTTTCTGCCCTTTTCTCTTCTTCTGGGATCCTGATAATGCAAACATTCACTTGATGTTTTCTAAGAGATCCCTTAACTTATCCTCATTTTAAAAGATTCCTTTGTCTTTTTGCTGTTTACTTGGGCGCTTTCTATTACCTTGTCTTCAAGATTGTTGATATGTTCATCTGCTAATCTGTTGATTCCCTCAAGTATATTTTTCATTTCAGTTATTCAACTTTGATTTTTTCTTTTTTCCTTTTCTTTTTTTTTTTTTTTGACTATTTTCTCTCTCTTTATTGAAGGTCTCACTAAGTTCTTCTACTCTTCTCTCCAGCCCACTGAGCATCTTTACAACCATTAGTTTTGGTTCTTTTTTCATATTGCTTATCTCTGTTTCATTTGGTTCTTTTTCTGTGTTGTTTTTTGTTGTTGTTGTTGTTTGTTTGTTTTGTCTTGTTCTTTCTTTTGGAACATTTTCCTGTCTCCCGTTCTCTTGACTTTCTGTATTTATTTGTATGGATTAGGCGGAATGGCTACTTCTCCTTATCTTGAGGGAATGGTCTTGTGTCTGTTACGCAGACTGTGTGCTTTTGCTGGCTGGCTAGAGCTGTGGAAGGCGTGGGCCGAGGGTTCTGGGGCTCTGCGTGTAGTGGGAGCGCTGACATCAGCTGAGGCCGAAGTGGGTGAAGCCAGGGTGTCGGGCATGCTGAGGCTCAACACACAGAGTGCGCCTTCGCAGTGGAGCTGAGGTTAAGGTGGGGTGTTATCCGGGGCGTCCCAGGGCTCTCGGCACAGCAGGCCCCCCCGCAGGCCAGCCGAGGCTGATGTGGGAGACAGGGATGCTGCAGCCCTCCGTGCCGCAAGGCCCCCCGCAGGCCAGCCGAGGCTGAAGCAGTCCTGGGGCAGCCTGTGCGGGCGGCGCCTGGCAGGGCAGCTGGAGCTGTGGTATTGTGAAGGATGGGAGGTCTCTGGGTCTCCACACAATGGGTGCCATGGCCACATAGGCCAAGCTAAAGTGGGTGCAAGCCGGGAGGGCAGGGCTATACGCACACAGGGCACCTCGGCGGGGTAGCTGAAGCTGGGGTGTAAGCCTAGGGTGTCGTAGGAGTCTCTGCTAGAGCCAAGGTGGGGTGCAGGCACAGAAGGTGCCCGGATAGGCCAGCTAAAGCTAGAAGCCAGAAGGGGCACAGGCCAGTGTGTGGTCCCTGGGACCTCCCCACACTGTGTGTCCTGGCAGGACAGCTCGGAAGTGCAAGTGGTTGCAAGCTGGGTGGTCCTAGGGCTCTTCCCACCGGTGGGACAGCTGCAGCGGAATGAAGTTCAAGCTAGGGTTTCCCAGAATGTTCTGTGCAGGGCGTGCCTTGGCTGAGTGACCAGAGCCGAGGCCAGTGTGGGCAAGAGCGTTCTGGGGTGCCCGGTGCTGTGAGGGCCCTGGCAGGGTGGCTGGAACTGAGCTAGATATGAGCTCCAGGCTTCTGGGGGCACCCCCTGCAGGGAGCATCCCGGCAGAATGGCTAGATCTGAAGTCGACATCCATTGACGAGTTTCAGAGTTGCCTGCATCACAGGGGCCCTGATAAGCAGCCCGAAGCTGAGGTGCCATGAGCCTGGAGTACTGAGGGTGCTTTGCGCCTCCGCCACCGTGGCATCAACACTAGATGCCATCATGAGCGCTAACCGGGGGGCGTCTTCAGGTCATTTTCAGTTGTTGTACAGATGTAGCTATTATCGACCTGTGGGTCGAGATGAGCTCAGATCCTCCCAATCCACCATCTTCTCTGACTTCCTTTAATGTCTGCTTTATATATCTGGTTGCTCCTCTACTGGGTACAGATACTGACAATTGTTATGTCCTCTTGCTGGATTACTCTATTAGGTAAAGCCCTTCCTTGTCTCCTATTACAGCCTTTGTTTCAAAGTCGGCTTTGTCTGATCCAAGTATTGCCACTCTGGTCTCCTTTGTTTTCATTTATGTGAAATGTCTTTCTCCATCCTTTCATCTTAGTGCTTTTTGTTTTGTTTTTAGATTTTATTATTAAGTAATCTCTCAGCCAACACGGGGCTCAAACCTACAACCCTGAGATCAGGAATCACACACCATACGGACTGAGCCAGCCAGGTGCCTCATTGTGTGTCTTTAGGTCTGGGGTGAGACTCCTGTTAGGCAGCAGATAGGTGGGGCTTATTTTTCATCCACTCAGTCCTTTTGACTGACTCATATAGCAGGTCTACATTTGAACTGTTGATAGGTAGGTACTGCTCTTCTGTTAATTGCTTTCTGATTGTTTTTATAGTTCCTATTTCTTTTTACTCCTGGGCTCCTTTATTTTTTCAGTGTCCTGAGTGTCTGGTTTGTGGTTACGAGGTTCATATGTAACATCCTCTGTATCCAGCAGTCTGTTAGGTTTTGATGGTTAAGCTTGAGCCGCTTCTAACAGCACATTTCACTTTCCTCTCCAAGTTTTATGTATACCCATGCCCTATTTTACATCCTTTTATATTCCGGGAGCAATTTTTGTAGGTATAATTTATACTAGTTTTGTGTTTTAAGCTCTATAAGTGACTTGGTGAGTGACTGATCTACTACCTTTCCTGTTTGCTTTTTCACCTGTGAAAATTTTTCCTTCCCTAATTTTCTTCTAGCTTATGGCCTTTTCGTTTTTACTTAAAATTAAGTCTCTAACCTGGCTTGTAAGGCTGGTTTAGTGGGGATGAACTCCGTTCACCTTTGGGAAACGCTCTCTCATGAGCTTGCCTGCCATCTTGGTGCACAGGCCACGCTGAAGCCGTCTGTCCCGCTCGTGCTGAGTACGCGGGCTGCCGAACAAAGCTCCCCACCTCCCTTCAGTTCTGAAGGGTAACCTTGTGGGGTGGACAGTCCCTTCTGGCCTGGAAAGCTTCTGCGGAAATGTGGGTTATCTTTTCTTTCTGGTTGCTTTTAAGATTTTTCTGTTTTTGTTGTTCTGCAGTATTATTTCTATTTACCCTTGGTTCACTGTATTTCCCAAATTTGAAGATTCATGACTTTTATTGATAGTTTCCAATCATTATCACTTTTAATATGGTCTTACTCCTATAATACATTCTTTTAGAACTTCTAGACATACACTGAACCTTCTTACTCAATTTTTCATCACCACTGCGTTCAGGGTAATTTCCTTAGCTTCATTTTTAAAGTTTATTCACTGTTGATCCAGTTCTATGTACTATTTAATTTCTACAACTTTTTTATACTGAACTTTAGTTTCATTTCTGGAAGTTCTCTTTAGTTTCTTGTTAGCTTCCTTAAGTGTCTATCACTGTGTGTGTGTGTGTGTGTGTGTGTGTGTGTGTGTATGTGTAAGATTTCATTCATTTATTTGACAGTAAGCCCAAGCAGGGGAGCTGCTAGCAGAGGGAGAGGAAGGAGCTGCAGGGCTCCATCCCAGGACCCTGGGATCATGACCTGAACCAAAGCAGACTAACCAATTGAGCCACCCAGGGGCCCCTGCCTATGACTTTAAACATGCTTTTTTTTGGTAGTTTCTGTTTGGTAAATCTATTATCTAAAGTCCTCACAGGGCGCCTGGGTGATTCAGTCGTTAAGTGTCTGCCTTTGGCTCACGTCGTGATCCCGGAGTCCTGGGATTGAGCCCTGCGTCAGGTTCACCGCTCGGCAGGAAGCCTGCTTCTTCCTCTCTCACTGCCCCACTCACTCCTCCTGCTTGTGTTCCTTCTCTAGCTGGGTTTCTGTCAAATAAATAAGTAAAATCTTAAAAAAAAAAAAAAAAAAAGTTCTCAGGAGGAGGGAGTTAATCATGCCATTTATTGCTTGCTGACTCTTACCCATGGGGGGCTGTTTCCATGCGTGTTCTTGTTATTCTGAGCTGCGAGCTGAGCATCACTGAGGTTTTGTATGTGTGTATCCTGTACAGCCTGAAGTAAGGCACACCTATCCGGAAACAGAATGTAATTCTCTTTCCTTTTGCCAAGTGCCAAATAATTATCAGAATAACCCCAAAATAAATACACAGGCTTCTGAGGCCATGTAGGTAGTATAATTTTGCATCTCAAGTAAGTGTGTGGTAACAGATTCCAGGAATGACTTACTCTGCACCAAGAGCATAAGCTAAGACACGAACTAGTTTATCCTTTATTGAGGGTGAGTCTCTTTAAAAATCCTGGCTATGTGTGTGGCTCAATCCAATGCCTCGCCTTGCAGAAACCTAAGACTTTACCTCCTGTACATGTGTAACCTTTGAAATCCAGGCAACCTGTTCCCAGAGACCAGGAACCATCTTTACGTCCAGGCAGTCATGGCATCAACCACACACCTGGCTCTTCTTTTATTTCCTGTTTTGGGGCTCTGGGGATTACTCTATGAACTTTTTTTTTTTTTTAATATTTTATTTATTTATTTGACAGAGAGAAACACAGCTAGAGAGGGAACACAAGCAGAGGGACTGAGAGAGGGAGAAGCAGGCTTCCCGCCCAGCAGGAAGCCCGATGTGGGGCTCGATCTCCGGTCTCCAGGATCAGGACTTGAGCCGAAAGCAGTCGACCAACCAACTGAGCCACCCAGGCGCCCCTGACTATAAACTCTTAATACCCGCCAAGCATTTCAAAGTGTGTTTACCAGGTTTATCCAATTTTCCTTAGTTTTGTAACTAAGGCTTTCACACTGTCTGCCATAAGTGCTGGACATTTAAGTCTAGAAAGATGCTTTACTTCTGAATATGTCAAAAAATTTGGTATTAAATTATCCAAGCTGAATGTAGTACTCCAGCTGTGATGTGACAATACTTCATCTTCTCTACATATCCACCAGATGTTTTTTTTTTTCTTAAATTACATCACACTATCACAGGCACCATTTTATAAATAAGAAGGCTGAAGCATGTCAGCTTAAGGTCACAAGGCATGGACCAGGACTAGAGCTTGGATCTTTGAAGTGTCAGCTTTGGGATATTTCTGTCGCATGTAATGTAAAAGGCAGGGAAGATGAAGGTGTAAGGGAACATTTTTTAAGTACCTCCTATGTGCTAGTTCTGTGATACCAAAGATACCTGATAACTGCTGTGTAAGACATGTCTTATTATGCCATTTTCATAGACAGGGAAATTAAAGCTCAGAAAGCTTAATTTCCTAAGGTCATTGTGTAGTATTAGAGCTGAATTTACAGGCAGAATTGACTATAAAAATCCATCTTCTGGGGTGCCTGGGTGGCTCAGCTGGTTAAGCATCTGCCTTCGGCTCAGATCATGATCCCAGGGTCCTGGGATCGAGGCCCACATCAGGCTCTCCATTGGGAACCTGCTTCTCCATCTTCCTGCCACTTTTCCTCTCCGTGCTGCTCCCCCTTGCTTGTTCTCTCTTACTCTTGCTCTCCCTCTGACAAATAAAACCTTAAAAAAAAAAAAAAAAAATCCATCTTCTTCCCTCTATACCAGGGGTCAGCAAACTTACTCTGTAAAAGGCCAGACAGTAAATATTTTAGGCTTTCTGGGCCATACGGTCTGTTTTGCAAGTATCCAGCTTTACTGTTGTAGTGTGAAAGCAGCCACTGAGAAACATAAAATGAGCATGGCTGTGTTCCCATGGAACTTTACTGAAATTTGAGTCTTATATAATTTTCACATTGCAAAATATTCTCAACCATACAAAATACAGGCCATGCAAACAGGCTGCATTTGACCCGTGGGCAACTGGTGGTTACCCCTGCCCTTTAGGATCTACTGTCTGGAAAGTAGGGTTTTGCAGTGTCTGTTTCAAACATTCCTTGACTTGGTTAGGAAAGACACGTGAAAGAGAAATGGAACAGGTTCTTTTCTGGATGCTCCGTGACTGAGGGGCTTGTTGCTGCCCGAGCTCCTCAAACTGTGTTGTAGCAACAAGCGGTTGTTTACACATCTGTCCTAACGTTAACGTCTTTTCCTGTCTCTTCTTAGCCTATCTTCAAAATTAAACAGTAAGCTCGTTTAGGAAAGAGCACGCTCTTCTTATTTTACAATCTCCCTTAATCTGTAATAGTCTATGTATAGCAGGTGCTCAGTATTCAATGATAAATATTCGATGCTGCCAAGCACCATCCTATTTCACTCACAGACTCTTTACACAGTCAATGGGCCCAAAATACAGGCAGTTCAATGAATGAAAAGTGATACAGCAGTTAAGCCATATGTATGACTTAACAGTATTACCACTTCCTTTTAACTTAGTGTTAAGGGACAATTATGAAAAATATTCTTAGCCCTACCTTTTTTGTTCCAATAGAGTTAATCTGCATGTGAATACTAAGTCTGACATTCCTTCTTCCCCTAGAACCACTTTGGTGACCTCGATGGTGGCCACTACACTGCTTTCTGCAAGAACTCAGTGACCCAGGCCTGGTACAGCTTTGATGACACAAGAGTCAGTGAGATTCCAGATACTTCGGTTCAAACGGCTACAGCCTATCTCCTGTTCTATAGCTGCCAGCCCTTTTCTATACCTATACAAAAATGCAAGAGCTAGCAAAAACGCTATTTCCTGAAAACTGCAAAACAAGCAATCAGAAATTGGTACTTAAGTTTTGCTTGGTCATTAAACTCTTGCAACTTATTTGCATCACTGATATTTTCAAGTCTTTCTGGTATATTACGTGCCCTTTTATATGATAAGGCTCCATAAGAAAGTTACGTCCGAGCCTAATGAAAAAGGCAGCATGAAAATGATGCTACTCGATGGGGGCTTTCAAAGCACTGCAAATTATGTATCAGTTTCAGGCTTCAAAGTTCGATGTTTATTAAGGTGAATTTTTTTATCATAGACTATCTCAATTATATAAATTCAACAAAGTATTTTCCAAACATACTTCTTGGAGCTAAACCAAAGTAAGTTTTGTGCAAGTGGCTCTGTGACCTTAAGAAATTGATCAGACAATTTAGCCAAGAACTCTAAGTCTCTCAGACCAGCTGCAGAACATAAAAGGCTGCCAGCCTCACAAATCAAAGCCCATCCTTTCATCCTCTCCCTGACAGTCCACCAATGGTGACATCTTTCAGAAGTCCCTTTATAATCTTACTTTTATATGTAGCATTTTTAGTTCATCTATACCAACTGAGTCCATGAGGTAAATAAATTCTAAGCTCCTCTATCTCTTTGTAAAGATTTGGGTATTAATGCAGTTCACTTTGCAGTCATGCCTGACTCCTACCCCTTTCTATTTTAATAATTCTGACTCCCAACTCTGAGAATCCTAAGTGCTCTATGCAGTTTTGGATCAAGTTGAAGGCAAAGTCGGGGCCTAATGCAACTGGTTAAGTGAACTAAATATTCAGTCAATCTAGTAGGATAAAGTGTGTGTGTTTACAATGGTTTGCTAATATAAAATTAAAGACAGACCACTTACAGGGTTTTAAATTATTTTTCTCATTAAGATTTTAATGTAGGTGTAAATGAAAATTCTTTTTAAAAAATTAAAGAAAAGTTTCCATTTATTTTTTTAGAATAAAGATTTAGTGCACAAATACAGCCCAAAGCCAACAAAAAAAATAGCTTTGCCCTGTCATTTCCCTAAGAAAGCACTGCAGTTACTCAGAATAGGCCAAAAGAAAAACAATCCTCTGAGTTCTAGGCTTCACAAAAGGACCACATATTATACTATGTACATTGATTTGATGTGCAAGTGCGCAATAAATATATACATATACATTCCTATCTGCTTTACATCATTCTAGAGTATTCGTAGATCAAGCTGGTAAAGATTTAGAAATGTGATAAAGGCCATAACAGTAAAGAGGAAAATAAAGATATAATGGTTTTTAGAATAGAATGCTATAGAATAATAATGCTTAGCTAGTTAATTATTTTAACTTTGGAGCAAATTATAAAGGTTTTGAAATAAATGGTACCTGTAAGGAGTGCTTACTGTGATACTTGTTAAATATTAGTCAGTTTTTTGATAATGACACTGACCTAAAATATATGGTAATAGTAACACAGCTCCCCCTGTCCTAGAATTCCTCTAAAGGGCCAGCTATAGCTAGCCAGTATCTTTGTAAGTATGTCCAGAGTTGTGTTGCTCAGATTCTTAAAAGATCACTAGCTTATAATCTACTTCTCCTTATGTGGCTACATCAGCTGCTCGTGGTCCCAATGAAGTATAAAATAGGATATAAGCTGCCGAAGACTTCACAGAAGAAACTGAGATATCAGAAACTTCATGATCATCGAATTTAAACCACCGCTGTCTCGCTGCATTTTTACAATAGGCAGTGTAGTGGCCTCCATCCAGCCCACCGTAGTGATTCTGTTTCAAGAGATCGAAAATCAGTTCAAACCGAAATTATCAACATATTTTAAATAATTCAAAGCTTTGTTATTTTCCTGTGAAATAAGGAACCACTTGGAACTCCTTTTCTTTCTAAGCAAAATATGAAAATATTTAGTTCAACAAGGTACTTACTGAAACAGAAAACAAATTATATTTCTTCAAATTGTTCTTTGGACCAATAACATACTGTGACAAGTCAAGATTTTCTAACGGGAAGTCCACAGAGGTCTGTAATTTTTGTTTCCACCTGCCATCATAGGAAAAACTGCAGAGCAAAACATGACAGCAATTATACCAACAGACTGAAAATATCAGAAAGACTCTAATTCATTCCTTAACATTCTAGATTTTTAGCCAGGACCATAAACCATTTCGAACACACTTAGAATTTCAGTAGTGGGAGGACCTGTAAAGACGTTTCGCTTCATTTCCACTTTACAAACAAGAAAACCAAGGCACACAGGTACAACATGACTTGCCTTAAGTCAACCAGCTGGGGTGGTGTTGGGAGGGACAGAGTCCTACCTTGGTCCCTTGATCCCTAAGCCAGTTAGAACCGTTAGATGGGTCTCCAACAGTAACAAGCCATGAAGTCCCATGTTTATAATGCTAGTCACCACACAAGTACAGAAGAAAGACTTAGGAGAGCAGCTCTACATTTGAGATTGTACTGTTGGGGACATTAGAGCTGGAAATTGCAAATACAAAGACTACACACGTATCCCTGGCTTTTCAAAAGTTGGTGTGACACTGCTTTGTTTATGGAAGACTTAAATTAGTACCCGTTTTTGCTAACCAAAAGAAATCTGAAGAGGATCTCTGCCTTTTAAGAAACAAGGTGAAAAGTGAAAACAGCATTGGGCAGTGTGTGTTTTGCAGTAAGCTGGGGGAGGCAGCAAGCGCCCTGCCCAGCAGTGAGAGGGGCAGCACCAAGCTCCTGCCTGAATAGTCAGCACCACGCTGCCTATTGCCCTGAACTGTGCGTCGGCCTCTGTTTTACCTTGATTTACTCTGTACATCTGTTAGCAAGATATGTCCTAACGTATCAGAAAAGCCCAAGAGAAGGTTACCTTTGGGGTCTGGAAATGTTCAAAGATTTTCCATATAAATGAATGGTAACTGCTGCTTTGCTTTTTATTGGCTTATGACAAGTTTCACTGGAATACTCTTTGCGTAGCAGGGGAAAACTGTAATGGCCTTCTGCTGTCCTGACATACTCTGCTCTTTAAACACCAAAATATTGGTATGCCATAATATTATATAAAATATACATAGTATTACAATATTAATGTAATATTTCAAAGTTAATTTTCAAAAACCATTCTGAACCATTTACATTTTTGGATATTCTGCAAAGAATATGCAGCATTAAAAATCTTAAAAGAACAAATGTATAATCATTTAAAGAATGTTTACACCTCTGCAATCCTCAAGAGAAAAACTGATGTAAGGAGCTTGTTAGAAAATTTATGAGGAATTTGAACATATCAATGTTGAAATTACCATAACTGCCAAAGAATCTCCAGTAATACAAATGAAACAAATAATTAAAAGAAATGCTTTCCTTGACACAAAAATTACAGCTCTAAATAAAAAGATGACTCATAGTTATCAAAATAATGACTCATAGTTATCACTCCACGGATAGACTGTATTTAAGACAAAAAAAGAAAAAAGACCTGGGACATGTTTTACAACTCTGTGCTATTATTCTATTATAGGGTCAGGTCTTTTTCACAGGCTAGAAAAATCTGGACAAAAACGTCTGCACCCAACAATGGCATCCTTAACCACTTAAAGACTACATTTTAAAAACATCCTGTATTTCAGAGGCACCTAGATGGTACAGTTGGTTAAGTGCCTGACTCTTCATTTCAGCTCACAGTGTGATGTCAGGGTCATGCGGTCAAGCCCCTGTTGGGCTCCAGGCTTGGCAGGGAATCTCTGTGAGACTCTCTCAAAATTCCTGAGGCTTCTCCTCTGCAGGTGCATGCTCACTCTAAAATATATGTTTAAAACATTCTATATTTCATTTTCAGCAGAGGATTAAATCTTTTCTTAGTTTACTGTTTGATAAATTTTATTGGCTATTTTCATTTGAAATTTTATAATGATGTAAACTTCTACATTTGAAATGCAATAATTTTTTTTTAAAGATGAAATTACATAAAAGAGTCATGTTAACATTTTGCTCTGTTACTACAAACACTAAGGTAAGGAACTAGTCTCATTTTTGCCTTATTTCTCTAATGAGATGATCTTCCTTTCTAATGCATCCTTAGCAGGCAGTATAACAAAATGACTTAAAATGAAGGACTCAGAATTCTTTCATCTAGTACTGTAGAAAAATGTGTTTCCTTTACCGTTTCAGATGCACTAAAAGCACAGGTGGCAACTTCCAGATTTCTATCTTTTTTAAAGAATCCCGTCGAGTTCTACAATGACTGCAGTAAAACCGATTGTTATCTGTGAGCTTCTCCTCTTTGGAAAATAATCTAAGGCAATCCTGGAGGCAAAAACAAGTAGTAGTTACTCATTAATTCATTTCTTCACATACCACTGGGCGTCTACTGAAGAAGTTACGCTGCCAGGCAGGGGGGCTACAACAGTGAACTAAAAAACAACCAGTCCCCTCATAAAGTTTATGATCTAGTGGGGAACCCTGAGGGGAGAGCTGACAGTAAGGAGAGTGCGGGGCAGGGTGAGTGCTGCCTGTGGTGGAGGGGAGAGTCCTCTCGCTGCGCTCCACCTAGTGCTCAGGAAGTCTTACGGAAGAAAGGACATTCTCAAGGAAGGGAACACAGAGGTATCAACAAACCAGCTAAATTACACTGGTGTGAAGAAAACAAGGTTATTTTATTTGATTTCCAGGTAGAGCAAATTCTTATAGAAGTGAACCTAAATTAAAATCAATATATAATTTTCAATTCTGAAAGAATATTTAATAGGAAAATACCTTTTAAAAAGGAAAACTTAAAAAATCTATTTTTTCTAATTTTTAAGTAATTTAATAATCATCATAGACAAAATTAAATCTAATAATCAGACATAATTAAAACAAAATTTATGTGCGTTTTACCTATAAAACGTTTATGGGGTGAAGAACAGAAATTGCTGAATAAAAGTATATGTTGTATGCACATAAACAGCATTTATTCAACAAATCCTTTTCCCTCAAGCTTACCTGTAATGTACATTTACTTGTAGAAGCTAAGGGTAGAGACAAATACATGAAGGCCTCAAATGTCCTAGACTTTTTGTGACAGGTGAGGCACTGTACCGTGGATTTGAACTGGCCCTGAAAAAGTGCGACAATAATAGATTCATTGAGCTGCTTGTGTTTCTGCCAAGCATATTCTGCAGCTTTAAAGTCATCAAGGTGATCATTATTTTCTTCTTTATGTCTCTTCCGATTATCAGCCTGGAAATAAGATTAATATTAAAATTTATATTACTATCTCAAAGTTGACACATATAAAATTGAAAGAATATATGGCATATACTCTGCAGATTTAGAAACACCTCTGCTTCCTTTCATGAAGGAGTTCTAATCTCCTTAAGTACTACAAAAAAATTCTAGCCAAAAATCCTCCCCCCAACCTTACTTTATATCAGAAGGGCATGACTTATTTTAGAGATTTTACATATTTGAGAGCGTGTGGAGGAGAGGGAGAGAGACTCTGAAGCAGACTGCACTGAGCACAGAGCCCAACGTGGGGTTCAATCCCACAACCATGATACCATGACCTGAGTTGAAACCAAGAGTCGAATGCTTAACCAAATGAGCTACCCAGGCACCTCGCAGGACTTATTTTATAAAACAAATTAATAAAATACATTTTCTTAAGGGATGGGGATTAAGGAGTACACCTGTCATGATGAGTACTGGGTGATATATATGGAAGTTCTGAACCACTATATTGTGTACCTGAAGCTAATATTAACTACATTTTTACTTTTTATTTTATTATATATTAACTTTTTTTATGTTGAAAATTTTGCTTTTGAAAAGAGATGATATCCTAGACAAAATTTATTTGTTGTTCCAAGCTCATGGATGAATATACACATAAAATTTATATATATTCACATACACATACACACAAGATACATATTTATACGTGTGTGTGTGTGTATCTGTATGTTCAGTGGTACCACTAATCCCAAAGGTATTTGAGAGATACATTCCTCAGTAACTTTTCATGTGAGTCCTCTGGTTACATGAGGTAATTCTTATTTTAAGAAAAAAGGACAAAAATGATGTAACATATATAAAATACATAAAAATACAGAAATAAAGATGTTCAGGTGGTCTACAGCTAATCTTTTATAAAATTTATGATTTACTTTCACATGTGGTCACAAACACAGTTATCTCTATTTCAATATTTTGTAATTTCTCACAATACAACCTACGTTAGTAAGCAAATGTAAATTCTGTATTTCTTCAAAAATATAGACCTATCAGATGTATTTTATAGTTCTCTGCCTTAGTATAGTCACTAGATTTGAATAAACTAGCACTGACAATCCCCAACTATAATTTTAAATTGCTGTAAAAATTAGTTTTGAGCAACCTTAAAGAGTCTTTATAACTTAGAAAAACCAAATTTCTTACTTTATTTAGATCTTCATGGAGACCATCCATTAGGAACAGAAGCAGTTCTTGTGAATCTTGCTGGCTATATCCTGCAAACTGGTCATTGATCTTCCCAATGGTGATTTTAAAGTCTTTGGGACTGATATACCTGTACTGTCCGGTCCACAGGGCTTTCATAATTATGCCAAATTCTTCAGCCACTTCACCTTTATGCCCCAACAAATTTGACCTTTGCAGATAAAGTTACAAAAAAAATAAAGGGAGTTTTTTTTTTAGAAATCATAAAGGGTTAGAGTTAGAAGGGTTAGCAGGGTTCTTGAGGTATTAAAAATTCTTCACATACTGTAACCCAACACTATATTCACAGGTTTATTTCCAAATACTCATTTAAATCTTACTTTGATTATTCCCTGCCAACTTGCTTCTTTTGGGCTGTGAAACCTGCCCCGTCTCTTCCTGCTCCTCCACAACAGGCTCCAGTTTATGACTAAAGTTCAGCTATCCATGCACTGCTCCTCTCCTGTCTGTCCTTTATCAATCAGATGATTTTCTTACATTTTTCTTAAGAACAAAGATATTTTTCCCCTTTCCTAATTTGACTTCTCTGGAGCTGGGTAGTAAGGAAGTGTGGTTAGATCACCCTTTTAATACTAGTTGCAACAAGTAGGAAATTTCTTTACCTGTTAATATCATCCTGGTAACAGTTTCGGTTGAAATAATCAGCCAAATGTGGAGCATTACATAGGCACTGCAATATTGAGTTCATATAACAAGTATTTCCTAAATTACGAAGTCCAGTGAGAGCTGGTCCAGATCCTCCAAAAACAGGATTGAGGTTCCGAATCTGAGAAGCAGAAAGCCTTGTAATCTCAGCTTTAGGGTAGCATGTTGGCCTGAGGAAGAAAAAATGTATACAATGTCTTAAAATGCACCACATCTAAAATGAAGGTTCATACTACAAATGGTAGCAAACTCCAGCACTGGTACCAGAGGACACAGTAATCTTGTAAATAAGTCGTAAGGTACTAGAGGTTTTACAAGACATTTATTATCTAGGTAACACTGAGATTATGTTCTGTGACCCAAGAAATAAGTACCTTTAACCTCTTATGTTGGGTCTATGGTTCTTACACCCTGAGACCGATTCCTTGGCTTCTCAGGAACAGGCAGAGTCTTCTGGCAGAGAAGGCTCTTTAAAATTTCTTTAAATAATCCTACAAAGTTTAGCATTACCAAAATGTTGAACTCAACCAGAAAGCCAAACAAAGAATAAAAAGTTTATTACTGTGGACTAGATATCAAGATAGGCAGGAATTATTTGGGTACCATTACCCGAAACATAAAGGTGTGCTGACAAATGTGGTAGCCACTGACCACAGGAAGCTATTTAAATTTAAAGTGAAATTAAAAATTCAGCTCCTCAGTCACACTTGCTACAACTCTAAATAACCACTACCATGCTGAACAGCACCAGACTAGAGAATGTCTTTAAGACTTTTGTTATTTAGTGTATTTGACTTATATGTGGAACTTCTAAGAAAAGCTCTAAGAAAAATCTTAACTGATCTTTTTAAATTATTGATCCTAAGCATACTTCCACCCCTGAAAGGAATATTAAGAACAGATTAAACTATGCTTCAATCACCTTTTCTTTACATGGGCTCAGGTGTATGCATTCATGTACTCCTCTGCTGAATAGTTAAAAATACATAAACTGCAAGTGTGACTGTTTTCTAAAACTTCAAGTCCTCAAATTAACAAACTTTAGTTAGAATGATGATTCAGTAAAGAATTAAATCTTACCAGTTTTTAAAGATTTTATTCATTTATTTGACAGAGAGGAAACATAAGCAAGGGGAGAAAGAGAAGCAGGTTTCCTGCTGAGTAAGTTGCCCAACCTGTGGGGCACCCGAGGGGCTCTATCCCAGGACCCTGGGACCACGACCTGAGTCGGAGGCAGCAGATGCTTAAAGACTGAGCCACCCAGGTGCCCCTCTTACCAGTTTTAATAGTGAGTCCTAAGATAAACCTGTTTATTTGTACTTCCATCGATACCCCTTACCCTAAAAGTAAAGATTAGAAATGATAAGTAGATTTGACAATTATCTCCTCATAGTCTTATCAAATGGGGCCAGGAGTATTGGAGAGATCACACCAGGAATACATCTAAATAAGGTACTGGGAAAATTAATTGAACCTACTGATCACTCACTACTTGTGAACAGCAGAAATGCAATGAAGAAAAAGGGAACAGAATAAGAATGAGGAGCTGATACACACAATACCTGTTATTTTAATACTATTTAAGTTTGCTCCCACAGTACAGGTGAAGTTAAAAAAAAAAATCTGGAATTCGAGAGCTGCAACAAGATAAATTCAACAATCGTGTAGATTATGATCCTTAAAAAGAAATTTAGGGACCATGAGGTTTATGAAAAACTTCTAGGTAGTTTATACCGTGCTGCCTTATAATAACGTATATTCTTTTGTATCTACATTAATACTTACTATGATAATCTTCCCTGATATATTAAGGTTAGCACTTGAGATAAAAACCAAGGAATATAAGCCATTTTTTTCCCTCTGTGCTAAATCACAATGGCAGGTACAGCCATCCTCAGAAATTTCTGACTCCTTGGTATTAATTAAGTGGTATGTTTAGAAGTTTTCAAATATAGTAGATCATTCTAGTTCTAAGAGTTAGGATATACTTACTTGTTTTCCCGATTTACTGCTGGAGTTACTGTTGGCTTCCTCTTCTCTTCCTCTTGAATGGCCTGGGTTATATCTGGGGAGGAGTAGGAGCGCTTCAGTTTGGCAGGTTCCCTATCCCGCTCGGCAGGAATCTGTGGCTTGGCTTTATGAGTTGGAGGGGTGGAAGGAGGTGCAGATGAAGGAGCCATTTCCGGTGGATACATATGAACAGTGTTGGTGGGTGAATGATAATAACGAAAAGTTCCAGTGATTGGGTCAAGAAACTTAAATGGAAAAGAAACAAAAACAAAAACAAAACACATCAAAAAACAATGACCATTACAAACAAAAAAAGTCACTCAAAAGTATTCCACTGCTAAATTTACTTTTGGATTAAAATAATTTGATAAAATGGTAATAATTCACTTCTATAATAAAACTTCCAAAGAACTTTAGGTATCAAATAACTCTTTGTAAATGACAAATGCCAGAAATGCTCTCATATATTGTAGCCAGCATCTCAGAGGGGATATTTGAGATATCTAAACCTGCTGTAATTAGGGAAATGAGCTATGTCCTCCATAATGAAGAAACAGAATTGACTCTGCATTATAGAAGATGCAGATAAACAAAAAGAAGCTTTTTAAAAAAATAAGAATACATGACCGTGTTATTTATTTATGTGCTAATTTTGAGTTTTACCTTGGCCCAGCCTGAAGGCAGTCCTGGTACAATCCTCCCCATTTCTTCACTTCGTGCTCTTGTCAAAGGCTCTCGACCCTAGTTTAAAAAAAAAAAAAAAAAATCAAATTGTGCCATATACAAACTTAAGCTACCTGTGCAAAAACCCAAAAAACCTTGTGTTGGCTGCCCTTATATTTTTAAAATCAAGTTTAAAAATGAAGAACTAACTATATATGGTTTCACAGTCCAAATATTGCCAGCACGGGAAGAGAAATGTGTGTACACACAAGTCCATAATGATGGTGGTTTTTAAATCTTCCTTAAAAAAAACAAAACCACAAAGACAATTTCACTACTAAGTATCAACCCAAAATAAATGAAAACATATTTCCACACAAAGATCTGTATGCAAATGTTTACAGCAGCATTATTCCTAATAGCCCAAAAGAAGAAGAAGAAATCCAAATATCCATTAACTGGTGAATGTAAGGGAATATTATTCAGCAAATACAAAGGAATAAACCACTGATACATGGATCAGTCTCAAAAAATACTAAAGACAAATGCAAAAGACCATATGTATATGCACACACACACACAAACACACACAACTACATTTAAAATGATATGTCCAGAAGAGACCCAGCCATGGAGACAGAGTAGATTACCGTTGCCTGTGGCTTTAGGATAAAAACAAGGAATGACTACAACTGGGCACTATGATGAAAATGTTCTAAAACTGAACTGTTTCATAACTTTAAACTGAAAACACCAAACTGTAAATTAAAAATGGGTGGATTTTATGGTATGCAAATTATACCTTAATAAAACTCAAACAAAAACAAAGGCAAAGATGTCTTACATAAGACCTAAATATTTCAAAAATTGTGATGAAGTACACATAAAATTTGTCATCTTAACCATTTTTCAGTGTACAGGTTAGTGGTACTAAGCATATTTGCAGTATTGTGCAACCAATTTCAAGAACTCTCTTTGTCTTGCAAAACTGAAACTCTGCCGGGTTTAAACAACTCTCCACCTCCCCCACCCACCTGGTAATCACGCTATATAAATGGAATCATACAGCATTTGTTTCTTTGTGACTGGCTAATTTCACTTACAAAAGGTCCTGAAGATTCATCTATGTTGTAGCATGTGTCAGAATTTCCTTCCTTTTTAAAAAGGCTGAATAATACACCACTATATGTATATACCGCATTTATTTATATATTCGTCTGTGGATGGATATTTAGGTTGCATCTATCTTTTGGCTATTAGGTTATTGTGAATAATACTTCTATGAACACATGTGTGTAAATATTTCTTCCAGACCCTGCTTTTAATTCTTTTGGGTATATACTCAGAAGTAGAATTGCTGGATCATGTAGTAAGACCTAGGTATTTTCTAATTCCATAAAATGAGTAGAATGTACGATTGTACTTTAAATACAAACATTCACTCCTTTTAGCATATAAATGGCTCAGTCATGTAAAAACAAAAACACAGCTATGGAAGATAGCAAAGATTTCCTTGGAAAGCAGATCTTCAGATGGAGGATGATGACATGGTAAAGACCACCACCAGCTTATAATCCATGTTTCCTCCCACTCAATGAACTACTACTTACTTTATTTTTCTCACTGTCTTCTGCATTCTCTCTAAAAGTTCCAGTCTTCAGAATTCCACTTTCTGGTTGTCCTTTAATCTTAACCGGCTGTAAAATCATTAAAATTTCAGAAGTGAAAGAAACTTAAACTGTCCTCCATTATAGACTTGCCTGTCAATCACTAGGCTAATGCAAGTAAATCCATCAGAATGAATATAAAAGGAGAAAAAAAAAATGAGACCTCTGAAAAGTTTAGTTTTATTGTCAATTTAATTAAATTGACAATTTATTTAAGTAAAGGTGAAAGAGCGCATGTGCGATTTCCTAACATTAAAGGTAAAGAAGAAAAGAAACTGATGAATCAATGGGTGAGGGGAGAGGGAAGTGTGCATGTCACAGTGGGTACGGCAGCACTGATTTATGATACATGGCCAAGTGTAACTGCTGGTCATCGCTGTATATTCACCATGACTTCTTTTGAACACTGTCCTTATTATTTAAACTCACATGATTTGGTTATGTTCTCCCAAAATGAGCATATTGAAGAGAATGAAGAGATTACGGGATATTCATACAGAACAATATTTAAAAGTACAAAATCTGGGCACCTGAGTGGCTCAGGTCATGATCTCAGGGATCCAGGCCTGCATCCAGCTCTGGGCTCAGCAGGGAGCCTGCTTCCTCCTCTCTCTCTGCCTGCCTCTCTGCCTACTTGTGATCTCTCTGTCAAGTAAATGAATAAAATCTAAAAAAAAATTTTTAAAGTACAAAATCCATTTTATATCCTCTTGAAATCTATCATAGGTTCCTTTGAAAATTCACTTTAATTTTATAGTTTAAAAAATATAGTAAGGGCACCTTGGTGGCTCAGTGGGTTAAAGCCTCTGCCTCCGGCTCAGGTCATGATCTCAGGGTCCTGGGATGGAGCCCCACATTGGGCTCTCTGTTCAAAGGAGAGCCTGTTTCCTCAGCTCTCTCTGCCTGCCTCTCTGCCTACTTGTGATCTCTCTGTCAAGTAAATGAAAAAAATATTTTTTAAAAAAAAGATATACATACTATATATATAGTAAAACTTCTGTGACAATTTTAATAAAATTTATTCCAGAATAAATTACATATTTTACATATTTTGCTTACTTTTAAAAGAGCATACAATATGGAATATATATATATATATTTTATATATATATATATATATAAAATGTTAACTTTTTTCAATGTGTTATATATTATAGGAAACATCAAAGACTAATGTGATTATCTCAGGGCTAGATTTGTAGGGCTATTTAGATTTGTATTTGGCACCTAGAAACATGAACACTTTCAGTTCTTAAGACTGTCTGCCTCTGAAATAAGTCAATCAGAGAAAGACAATTATCACAGGATCTCTCTGATATGAAAAATTTGAGAGGCAGGGCGGGGGGATCATGGAGGGTAGGGAGGGGAAAAAATGAAACAAGATAGGACTGGGGAGGGGAGGGACAGGGTTGCTGGATTATGGAAAAAATAAAATAATAAATTAGAATTTAAAAAAAAGACTGTCTGCCTCTAAGTGAAGCAAAATAGAGAGGAAGGAGCTTTGGAATCTTACTGCATAAGGGCTCTTAGGCAAATTACTTAACCTCCAAGCTTCAATTTTATTTGTAAACTGAATACCTCATGGACTTATCATTAGGAGGATAAGATAATGTAGGAAAAATACTTGGCGTATAATAGCTACTCAATGAATAACATTTAAATTGTAATAGCTCAACAATTCTGAGTCTCCCATGAATAAAGTGAGAGCATTTTAGTACATGGGCTTTATTTCTTTAACTTTAGGTGTTTAGAAGGCTTCTGTATGAGACTGAGATATCTTTTTTTTTTTTTTTTTTTTTTTTGAGAGTCAGCACGCATGTGAGTGGAGTGGGGGGAGGGCGGAGGGAGAGGGAATGAGAGAATCTTACGCAGGCTCCATGAGCAGCATAGAGCCCAACATGGGACTCAGTCTCAGGACCCTGAGATCATTTTCTTAAGTAGAAACCAAGAGTTGGACTCTCAACTGACTGAGCCACCCAGATGCCCAGAGGGCTTTATTTTTGATAGTTAAGGTTACTAGGTAAGTGTCCCTGAATAAGTGCGCCATTAATACGAACAGTTAATTCTGGTCTATGCCTGAACTGCTGCCTCAAAAGTTATATTGACATTCTGTAAAGATGGTATTTTGCCTTCTATCTGAAATCATTTTCACACTATCAAAAACGTATTTCCATTTCCATGTATATAAAAACGGCTACAACCGTTCCTGCTATTATAAAAACTTATTTGTTGTTGAAAAGGGAAAAGCACTGTCAATTGTATAATAGAGGAAAGAAAAATAAGTACATGGATTAAAGAAGAGTAACAATGAAAAATGTTTTCCAAAATTATGGGAATCAATTTTGGGGAATAGCCAAGGGCATAAAAAGGCAACATTAACAGGATTATTATTGACTAGCCAGTATTATTGACTAGATGAAGCAACAAACAAAATGACATAGACATGACCACAAAAATCACTATACACAAAAAGAAATGTTGAGCCATTTAGATGTCTCTTATTTTGGACATATTCTAAGCAGATACAAGCTCTATCATATACATATTTGGCATCTAACTCACACTGAGAGGAAGGTTGTATTTCATATTTTCATATGGGATGATCATATAACCCATATAAAAATGAAGAATGCAGCAAGTTATCTCAATTGCTAAAAAAATATTGCATTTCCTAGACATAAAAGCATCCCATTTCCAGTCAACCAAAGGAGAGCGGGTGAGTAAATGTAGATGGATCAGTACAAATCTACCACCCACTAGAAAATTACTTAAAAGGTCGGTCCTATTGGGGCGCCTGGGTGGCTCAGTCATTAAGCGTCTGTTTTCGGCTCAGGTCATGATCCAGAGTTCTGGGATTGAGCCCAGCATCAGCTCCGTGCTTGGCAGGAAGCCTGCTTCTCCCTCTCTCACTCCCCTTGCTTCTGTTCCCTCTCTAGCTGTGTTTCTGTCAAATAAATAAATAAAATCTAAAAAAAAAAAAAGTCTGTCTTATTTATGGAATGCCCCTGGTGTCTGTCATCTTCTTATCTAACAATTTATTTCACTTACTTGGCAGTTTGTATTGTTTGTTTCTGCTTACCTTGCCTGAATTTGAATCTCCTGTCACAGAGGCATGGGGCACATCTCCTACCACGTTTTGCTGCAGTTCTGGGGTGGGACACCTCTTGCCCCTATCTTCTGCAGATTTCTTAGCATCGGTAGTTTCATGTTCACTTTTACTTTGTCTCTTAACTCCTGTTATTTCTCTGCCCCTCTTTGCTGAAATTTCTTTATCTTCTTTCTTGGCCTGTTCACTTTCTCTCTTTTCCATTTCTTCTTTTGCTTTCTGTTGCTTTTCTGGGATTTCATTTTCTTCAGCTTCTTGTTTCCTTCTGGCTTTTTGTTCTTGTTCTTCTCTCCTCAGTTTCTCTTTCTGTTCTTCTTGCTGCCTTTCTCGGAGTTCTTTTTCTTGTCTGTTTTTCTCCATTAGAAGAGCGGTTTCTGCATGAATACGAGCTTTTTCTTCATCTGTTAACATGGCAGTTGGAGGGGGAAATACTGGCTTTGTGGAACGATCAGGAACGACTTTTCCATCCTGAGGAGACTGTTGCTCGTGATCTTTATTTTCAGATTTTATTCTATGATCTTCAGGCAATTTGACTGCTGGTTTTTTAGTACGATCAATCTATCATCAACAAAAACAGAATAAAACATACTTTCGTCAAAATCCAGGAATGTAATCTCAGTTCTTAAAATCAACTTGTAAAAGAACCATCACTTTGTGGAGACAACATGTGCCAGAGCATCTATTTGTGTCTGTCAAGATTTCTCATAAGGCACTTGGCACTTACTTCCTCTTGATTACAGACTTTCCCCACACCATCATATGTTCCCTATTTGGAAGAGTTTATTTTTTATTTATTTATTTTTTAAAGATTTTATTTATTTGACAGAGAGAAACACAGCCAGAGAGGGAACACAAGCAGGGGGAGTGAGAGAGGGAGAAGCAGGCTTCCCGCCGAGCAGGCAGCCTGATGTGGGACTCGATCCCGGGTCTCCGGGATCATGACCTGAGCCGAAGGCAGTCGCTTAACCAACTGAGCCACCCAGGCGCCCTGGAAGAGTTCATTTAAAACATAAAACCTAGACCTGGCCATACCTAAATCTAAGTTCCATTTCCACATATCCAATTGCTTACTTGATATCTCCATGACAGTGTCTCACAGATATACCACAGACCTAACATGGCCAAAACTGATTACACAATATTCCCCCTACAAACACGGTCCTTATCTCATGGATGTAACCACTATCCAAACAGTAGCTCACACCAGAAAACTGAGTTTCATGTGTCCTCCCCCTGCCTTTACACAGTCTGATGATTTTTTCCCTCTATCTGTCCCTTTCCACTAGCACCAACCAAGTCCATGCCAACATCCTTCCTACATTGTTCTAACTAGTTGTCCTATCTCTTTTCTTGCTTCCCTTCTAATCTCTTTCCACACTGTAGCCAGAATAGTCATTTTATAACAAATATGACCATGTTCCTCCTGTATGTAAAACCCTATTTCATTTATTTTTTAAAAAAGATTTATTTGACAAAGAGGGAGAGCGAGAAAAGGAGAAAGAGAGCACAAAGACAGGGGAGCAGCAGAGGGAGAGGGAGAAGCAAGCTCCCTACTGAACAGGGAGCCCAATGAGGGGCTGGATCCCAGGACCCTGGGATCATGACCTGGGCCGAATGCAGATGCTTAACCGACTGAGCCAGCCTGGTGCCCTTAAATAGCTACTCATTTAGATGACTTCTAAAATCCTTATCATGTCTGTGTGGCCCTGTGTGGCCTCATCATCCTATCTCTCATCTTATCTCAGACCAATCTACACACCAGGCATACCACATTCCCACCCCACCCCTCTCTTTTTAATTCCTCAAAGATGCCATGTTCCTTCCCAACTCAGGCCTTTATACCAGCTGTTCATCTAGATAATGCCTACTACAACCTCAGGTTGTGGCCTAAGGATCTCTCCTTTAGGAAAGACTTCCTATATCCCCCAAATAGCAAAGTCCGCTGATATATGCTCTCCTAATACCTTCTTCTTTCCCCTCATTGTACTTATTGGGATTCTGATTAAATAACTGTAATTACTTGTTTAAAATCTTTCTTTCCTAGAATATAAACTCCAGGAGGAGACTGTGCTTGAGACACAGTAAATAAATATGTTGCCAAGGGAGTAAAATATTCCAAAACTTTCATAACAGATAAGTTACTGAATTAATGAGTTAAATATTACCTCAATTTAATAGGATACTAACCCTACAGAATTGTTAGAAATGATGCAAACACCTTTCTTTCTCCTTTTCTCTCTTTTTTAAAATACTTTTTAAAAAGGTTTTATTTATTTGAGAGAGAGAGAGAGAGAGAGAATGAGAGAAAGCATGAGAGGGGGAATGTCAGAGGGAGAAGCAGACCCCCTGTCGAGCAGGGAGTCCAAAGTGGGACTCAATCCTGGGACTCCAGGATCATGACCCGAGCCGAAGGCAGTAGCTTCACCAACTGAGCCACCCAGGCGCCCTCTCTCTTTTTTTCTCTTTTCTTTCTCTCTCTTTCTTTTTTATAAATTGAGAGTTTAATTTATGTAATAGGACAAGAGAAGGCTACAAAAGAAGCCCCTTGGTCAAGCGTGTAAAAAGGCAAAGCTCTAAAACCTAATCTGCAATAGGGTATAGACCCAGACATGAAAAAAAAAAGCAATACTAAAGACAAAGAAAAAGGCAAAAAAGGCAAAATGCAACATGGATATCCTGTCACGGGGGAAATGAGCACTCAGTGACAGTTTGGACAAGTTCATCTTCTGTACACAGGAATCTGGCTCCTGGGACAATCCCTAAAAGGTTTCAACTAATGAAATTTCTAGGTTAATTCTTAATCAGACTATTTGAATTTCAGGGCCAAATGTGCTTGGCCTGATGTGTCTATAGTTTGGGGATGGGATAGGGAAGGTCTCTGCCAGACAGGCCTCAGCAGCTCTGGTCCCTTTCTGGGTTACACTTCCGTTCCCGCAGGGGGACTCAGTAGGTAAGTCAGCATCCCTCGGCCACTGGGGAGGGATATCCTCTACGCCCACCACAGGCTGTTCCCTCCCATCACCTTCGGGGGCCACGAAGGTCTGGCTCTTCCACTAAACTATGCTTGGCTTTTCACTTAGGTCTCTTTTCCTCAAGTCTCACTGGGCAAGCTGTAATTATCTCACACGTGTGAAAATGTGCCCATCATCAACGTTCATCATTTGAGTTAAAACAAGACTGTTTTCTCTTTTCCTCACAAATATTAACAATGCAGAACTGGATCCAAGTTCACCTTCAAAATGAGCCTCCAGAATGTCTAGCTACAGCTTTCTCCTACATTGGTTCCTTTTTTCTGTCCATTTGTCTTCCTTCTCCACCCACCTTCTCCACATCTGGGTGCCACCTGGTTGGCTTGGCCGGTGAGGCATAAGCACTGAGGCCTCTTCTGTAAGGCCTGGGGAACTTGAGGAAACATGCAGGTGTTGCTCTTCACCTTACAGATTGATCAGCAACTATTCTGCATATTCTGGAAAACAGTTGGAACAGTGGCCTATCACAGGGGTTGGCAGAGGGGTATGTTAAAAGGAGTCTCCTCTTCCTTTCACTTCCCTGGCCAATGGTCCATCGGCAGTCTCTGGGTCGTCCTGGTGTAGCATCCAGCCCAGGACCCACGTGGTGCTGGTCTCTGAATCCAGGTGAGATATACACTTGGCGGCACCAAAGAGGAAAGGATGCTACAAAGGCAGTCAGTGAGAGAGCTCATGGGCTTCAGAGGGCTTTAAAGTACCCCTAGCCATCCAGCATCCCTGGTCCCTGCCTGGAGCTGAAAGCCCAGCCCACCTAAGATTTCCCAGGGCTCATAAACCAGACCTGGATCCCATACTTCCACTCCTCCTGTCCACCACCTTGCTTGTTTAGACTTCCAGCACACCTGTCTCCTACTTACTGGTTCCTTCTCTAAGTCACACACTTTCCTTGCAGGCGTAGTGTCTCCTTCTCTCCCAAGACAAACCCCCTTTGATGGCTTGGCATAGCGGTGTTGAAGAGCTGTCAAGAGTAGGCGATGGTGCCGGGCAGCTGAGGTGTAGAGCCCCAAACACACCGCCAGACTGGGCTGGCTGAGTGCAACAGGAGTACTTGCTCAGGCGACCTCTTCAACCCACACAGCCTGCGCCTGAACTCCCTCCTTCCCTCACCGCCACTGCACATTTGTGTCTTGGGGGGTGGGGTGGGAATCACAAGCTTTATCTGCTTTAAACAGTCACACACGTCATCAACAGTTTTCAAACCATCACAACCTTCAAAGATATTTTCTTTCCTTCCTTCTTCTCAAGCCCATAATTAAACTGCAGGTGACAGAGGAGGAAGGAGCTGCGGCACATGACCGACAAACAGATCCTGTGCTGCCAGAATAGAGGCAGCCGAGGGCTGTGAGCGCCACGTCAGGGTGACCTTTCCAGAACATAATAAATCATCTTAGCCCAGGTCAAAATCCCCTTTCTCCCTCGCTATCACCACTCCGCCACCTACCCAGAGTGCTCCCCTCTGTCAAGTGTCAGCTCCATGTGAAGGCTTTGGTGTTAGCACACTATAATACCAAACCTAATGTGGGCCTAATTCTCTGCGAGGCTGTCCACCAAGGCCCCCTGTGTCCTAGACTCATGAAAAGTTCAGAGGATGGGCAGGGATGTTCCATTCATAACATTCATCCAATACAATGAAGACAGATATTGTTTTCCTCCAAGGATTTCCTCAGGTCTGAAATGGTCCTGGATTCATACAGCTCTTGGAGCAGAGCTTTCATTTTTGTGTGTTTGCCCCGCAGTTCTCATTGGTGGAGGAATGAGACCAGGCTGGTGGCTACTCTGAATGAGGCCGAGCAGACCATGGTGAAGCCCTGCAGGCTGATGATTATGCAGTGGCTTCCTTTGGTGATGACCTTCCCAACGTTCTTGCTTGTAGTTCTTCAGCTTGGCCAGTACCTCCTCCTGGGCTTCTCACTGGGCACTGGATCCTCTGGCGGCTTGTAGTGCTCCAGGAAGACAGCCAGGTGCATCTTGTGCGTGTTCTGCGCCCCCAGGCACCCCACGCTCACGCTGCTCGCCACCTCATCCTCACTGCCTCGTCCTCACATTCCAGCTGCTCCAGGAGGGTGACCGCTTCCTCAGCCCACTCTGTTTGTGCTCGCCCCCAGGGCCCATGGCGAAGGAAGCCACTTGCCACCTTGCTTTGGAGCCTGTCACGATGCTGCGGCCCCTCTAGTGAAGGTCGGTACGAGGAGATACCAACCCCTAACATATTTCTTGAGAATACAATTTACTGAAACAAGTATAAAAACTTGTAAGAGTGTCTGCCAATAACAACCTGCATGGTGTTCTTACAAAACATATTGTACGTTCTGCAACTAGAAACGAATACCATAGGAAGAATTTAGTGAAGAAGTCATTCTTTGCTTCTCATTTCTCTTTCTGCCTCTTTAAAAATCTATTCCCTCCTTGTCTTTTCCACACTTGAGAATGAATAGGAAGAACCACTATGAGGATAAGGATAATAAAAGGTGGACAGGAACCAAAATAAATTTACATTTTAACAACTCAATCCATTTCCCCCCTACTTAATAGCAAAACTATAATGTTACTTTCAACTTTATAATTTTTTAAGTTTCCTTGTGCGTACAGGATAACCCCAATTTGATTTAAGTATCTCTTGATGACTCTTGCCCATCTTTCTGATTTTATCTGCCATCACACTCGTCTAGACAGACAACAGAGAACAGTGTCCAAGCATGTCAAAACTATTCATGGGTCCCTAAGCATGCTTTGTTCCTTTAGTCACAAAATCTTCTACTTGTCTCTTTAATCCTCTAATCCTACTGTATGTACTCTTTTAGCTCAGATAAAATACTGCCTATTCCATGAAGACCTCTCTGATACCCTCAGTCAAAATTTCTCTCCTTGCTTGTGCTCCAGTGACTATTAGAGCGATTATGACATTCTGCCTTATATTTTGGCTGTCTCTATTCTAAGTCTCTCCTTCTAAACATCAGATAGAATCCATAGTTTAATATTTGTAAACCTTCATGTTGTCATTCACACAGAAAATCCTCAAAATATGTTAGACAAATTGCACATATCTCAGAAAGTAACAAGATTTGGTTCAAATAACATGTTGATTAAATTTAAAGGAACTGCAATAACACAAGTTTTTTCAATTTCTTAAATTTATGTTTTAAGAAAAGTTGCCTAATCAAGTACTGTTTAGTCTTAAGATTTAGTTTGAAATATTTAGAGAAGATCTTAAAAAATTGAAGTGAACCATCTCATTTCATAACAAAAAAATGACTTAAGTTTTCTATTCATAGCCTGTTGCACAAATCAAATGGCATCCACTTCAAATGTAAAATACTGTTGAAATGTATCTGAAAAAAAATAAAAAATGAAGGCAATCAAAGGTCTCACTGGAAATTTCACAGGTGTGAATGAATTTACTAAAATGCAGAGGAAAAAAGCTGCATTTTTGGGTAACATATTGGTTATTTAAAACCAATAATTTAAATAATTATTGTTAAAACATGGCTATTGGAGAGGGGATCAAGAAGGTGGGACAGGAAGATCTTAAAAAGCTCCTTTCATAGACATACCAAAACTACAACTATTAAATTCTCTGAGAATGACCTGAATACTAGCAAAACAGCTCTTCCACAACTAAAAATAAACAAAAAGCCACTTTCAGACAGGTAGAGGGGCAGAGAGGCACATTCTAGTCAGTATCCAGACACCTGGAACAGCAATACACAAATGGCAGGAAAAATCACAAATGTGGAGGTCCTCCCTGAGGAGCAAGGGGTTAAAGTACCACATTAGGCACTCTAACCCAAGGGACCTATATAGGAAAGATGAACCCTCAAAATGTCTGCACATGAAAATCGATGGAGTTTATCTCCAGGATAGCAAGAGGGCTATAGGACCCTGAAACTCTGCTTTTAAAAGGCCAGGCCACAAACTCACTTGTTCCCAGCTCCAACATAGAGGTAGAAGTTTGAAAAACACCTGGGCCATATGTGAAGAAAAGTTATTAACTAATTTTAAGGTATGTGCAGGAGGGGTAGGGCTCTATAGGGACATTCTCCAGGAATGGAAGTGCTTATAGGCACCACTTCTGACCACTATTCATCCCACTTGGTAGTCCCCCCACCCACAGATCAGCCCTGCCCAATGTGCATACTTTGGCAGGTGCCCATCCAAAGTGGTTCCTGTTCATCCACAGCTGGCAGGCAGCCTAAGGCAAGACAGCAGCTCCCCAAAGCAGCTCCTGCTGCGGTGGAGAAGGTGTCAGTTCTACCCAGCAGCATGCCCTGAAGAGCTGTGACTGGGCCTCTCAGTCATTTGCACTAGGGATTAGTCCTGCCTACCAGTTTGCCTATAGCAGTCTCGACCTAGCCACATCAGAAGAACACACAAAGCCCACACAGGGGATACCCCTGGAGTGCCTGGTTCTTGTCACTAGAGGGAGACTGCACATCTGGACGCCACAGGGAACCTTCTACAGAAGGCCACTCCTTCAAGACTGGACCATACAGCTAACCTATCTTCACAGAGAAAGAGAGAGTCAAGCAAAACAGGAGGCAGAAGTATAGGTCAAAACAAAACAACAAGATAAAATCTCAGAAAAAGAACCAGAGATAAGCAATCTTACCTGATAAAGAGTTCAAAGTAATGGTCAGAATGATATTCACTGAACTTGGAAGAATGGATGAATGCACTAAGAACTTCAACAAAGAGGTAGAAAACATAAAAAAGAACCAAACAGAGCTGAAGAATAAAAATAACTAAAATGAAAAATACACTAGAGGGAATCAAGAGCAGATTAAAAGATACAAAAGGACGTTTATCAGTGATCTGGAGGCAAAGCAGTGGAAATCACTTCAGTTGAACAACAAAAAGAACTTAAACAAAAGAGGCTGGTTTAAGAGATGACTGGGACAATATCAAGTTTACTAATATTTGTATTATGGGATACCAGAAAGAGAAGGGAAAGAGAAAGGGGCAGAGAACTTATTTGCAAAATATAGCTGAAAATGGGGTGCCTGGGTGGCTCAGTGGGTTAAGCAACTGCCTTCAGCTCAGGTCATGATCCCGGAGACCCGGGATTGAGCCCCACATCAGGCTGCCTGCTCGGCGGCAAGCCTGCTTCTCCCTCTCTCACTCCCTCTGCTTGTGTTCCCTCTCTGGCTGTGTTTCTCTCTGTCAAATAAAATCTTAAAAAAAATATATATATGGCTGAAAATGTTCCTAACCTAGAGAAGAAAACAGGCAATCCAGGTCTAGAAAGCACAGAGCCCAAAGAAAATGAAAACAAAGAGATGTGCATTAAGACATAATAATTAACATGTCAAAGGTTAAGAGAATTGGGGCACCTGGGTGGCTTAGTCAATTAAGCATCTGCCTTCAGCTCAGGTCATGAGCTAAGGGTCCTGGGATCAAGCCCTACTGTCAGGCTCCCTGCTCAGCAGGGAATCTACTTTTCCCTCTGCCTCTCCCCCTGTGCATGCACTCTTTTCGCTAAATAAAATCTTAAAACGAGAAAAAAAGAGAGACATTTTAAAGCAGCAGGAGAGGAGCAAAAAGTTACCTATAAACAAAACTGATAAATACTTAGCCAGACTCATCAAGAAAACATGGACTCATAAGGCTCTAAGATGATTTTTCCACAGAAACTTTGCAGGCCAGAAGGGACTGTCATGATACAGTCAAACTGTAGAAAGGAAAAGCCAATAACCAAGAATACTCTACTTGGCAAGGTTATCACTTGGAATTAAATAAGAGATAAAGAGTTTCCCAGACAACCAAAAGTGAAAGGAGTTCACAATCACTAAATCAGCTTTATAAAAAAGATTCAAGGAATTCTGTTAGATGGAAAAGAAAAGACCGTAACCAGAAGTGACATTTTAAAAGAAAAAATGTCACTGATAAAAGCAAACATAGTAAAGGTAGCGGATCAACCAATTCTAAAGCTACTATGGAGATTATGACAAAAGTACTAAAATCAAGTATATTTATAATAAAGAAATATAAAAGTAAAAAATGTAAAATATGTCAGAAATATAAAATGTGAAGGGGTGCCTTGGCTTAGTCAAGTAAGTATCCGACTCTTGGTTTCAGCTTAGGTTGTGATCTCATGGGTGGTGAGATTAAGCTCTGTGTCAGGCATCATGCTCAGTGGGGCGTCTGCTTGAAGAATCTCTCCCTCTGTCCCTTTCCCCACCTGAGTACACACTCTCGCTCTCAAATAAATCTTTTTAAAAAAGGAATACAAAATATGGAGGGGATGAGTTAAAGTGTAGTGGTTTTAAAATGTGTTTGAAGTTAAGTGACCATCAACTTAAAATAAACTGCTATATATATGTAAGGTGTTACATATGTTCCAAAAACCAAAAGCCTGTAATAGATAAACAAAAAATAAAGAGAAAGGAATCTAAACATTAGAGAAAGTCATCAAATCACAAGGGAAGAGAGCAGAGAAGGAACAGAAAAAAGCTACAAAAACAACCAGAAAAAATGAACAAAATGGCAGTAAGTACATACCTATCAAACTTAGTTTGAATGTAAATGGACTAAGTGCTATAATCAAAATACACAGGGTAGCAGAATGGATTAAAAAAATAAGACCCGGGCGCCTGGGTGGCTCAGTGGGTTAAAGCCTCTGCCTTCAGCTCAGGTCATGATCTCAGGGTCCTGGGATCAAGGCCCACATTGGGCTCTCTGCTCGGCAGGGAGCCTGCTTCCTCCTCTCTCTCTCTGCCTGCCTGTGATCTCTCTCTCTCTGTCAAATAAATAAATAAAATCTTTAAAAAAAAAAGACCCATCTAGTATTCTCCTTACAAGAAACGTCAGACTTAAAGACATATACAGACTAAAAGTGAAGGGATGGGAAAAAAAAAAATGGAAGCAAAAAAAAAAAAAAAAAAAAAAAAAAAAGAAAAAAAAATTTAAAAAAAAAAAAAAAAAAAAAAAAAAAAAAAAAAAAAAAAAGCTGGGAAGCAACATTTTTATCAGACAAAATAGACTTTAAACACAGACTGCATGTAACAAGAGACAAAGAGGGTCATCCTATGATGATAAAGGGATCAGTCCAGTTAAGAGGATATAGCAATTCTAAATATCTATGTACCCCCATCTCAGGCACACCTAAATATATAAAGCAAATATTAACAGACAGAAGAAACTAATCATACTACAATAATAGCAGGGGATTTTTTTTTTTTAAAGATTTTATTTATTTGACAGAAACACAGCTAGAGAGGGAACATAAGCAGGGGGAGTGAGAGAGAGAGAAGCAGGCCCCCTGCTGAGCAGGGAGCCCGATGTGGGACTTGATCCGGGGTTTCCGGGATCATGACCTGAGCTGAAGGCAGTCACCCAACCAACTGAGCCACCCAGGCACCCCAATAGCAGGGGATTTTTAACAACACACTTACTTCAGTGGCTAGATCATCCAAACAAAAAATAAACAAGGGCAGCAGTAGCTTTGAGGGACACGTTAGACCACACTGATCTAACAGACATATACAGTACATTGTGTCTCAAAACAGCAGAGGATACACCCTTTTCAAGTGTACATGAAACCTCTAGGATAGATCACATGTTACACCACAAAATAAGTCCCAATACATTTAAAAAGACTGAAATCATATAAAACATCTTTTCCAACCACAACAGTATGAAACTAGAAATCAATTTTAAGAAAAAATCTGGAAAGAATACAAATATGTAGAGCTACTAAACAACAAATAAGTCAACCAAGAAATGAAAAATTAAAAAAAAATACATGGAAACAAATGAACATGAAAGCACAATGGTCTAAATCTTTGGGATGCAGCAAAAACAGTTCTAAGAGGGAAGTCTAGTCAGATACAGGCCTACCTCAAGAGACAAGAAAAATCTCAAAGAAAAATACCTAACCTTATACCTAAATAAACAAGAAAAAAACCAAAGCCTCAAACTAGAAGAAGGAATTTAAAGAGTAAAAAAGAAATAAATGAAACAGGAGAAGAACAATAGAAAAGATCAATGAAATCAAGAGCTGCTTCTTTGAAGAAAAAAAACAAAACTGATAAATAAATACTTAGCCAGACTCATCAAGAAAACATGGACTCAAACAGAATCAGAATGAAAAAATAACAACTGGCACCACAGAAATACAAATATTATAAAGATTATGAAAAATCATATCCTATGGGGCGCCTGGGTGGCTCAGTTGGTTGAGCGACTGCCTTCGGCTCGGGTCATGATCCCGGAGACCCGGGATCGAGCCCCACCATCGGGCTCCCTGCTCGGCGGGAAGCCTGCTTCTCCCTCTCTCACTCCCCCTGCTTGTGTTCCCTCTCTGGCTGTGTTTCTCTCTGTCAAATAAATAAAATCTTCAAAAACAAAACAAAACAAAAAAACAAAAAAACCCAAAACTGCGTTATGGAAAAAATTAAAATTAAAAAAAAAAATAAAAAATGAAACTAAAAAAAAAAAAAAATCATATCCTAAAAAATTGGACAACCTAGGAGAAATGGATAAATTCTTTAAGCATATAATATCTTCCAGACTCAATCAGGAAGAACAGAAAATCTTAACAGACTGATTACAGGTACACTTTGTTTTACTGCACTTTGCTTTACTGCATTTCACAGACACTATATTTTTTAAGAACTAAATGTCTGTGGCAACCGAGTCAAGCAAGTCTGTTAATGTCACTCCTCCAACAGGAGTGCCACTCCTCACTTTATGTCTCTGCATCACATTTTGGAAATTCTCACAATATTTCAAACATTTTATTATTACTTTATGTCATGGTGACTTGTGTCAATGATCTCTGATGTTACCATTTTAATTTTTTTTCCAGTGCCATGAACCATACCCACATAATGTAATAAATGTTGCATATGGCCTGACTGCTTCATGGACCGTTGTTCCCCAGTCTCTCTCCCTCTCCTTGGGCTCTCTATTTCCCAAGACACAATACTGAAATAAGGCCAATGAATAACCCTGCAATGGTCTCTTAAGTGTTCAAGTGAAAGGAAAAGTCACACATCTACCATTTTATTTTTTTAAAGAGATTTTATTTATGTGTGTGTGTGTGAGAGAGAGGGAGATAGAGAGAGACAGAGAGAGTGAGTGCACACAAGCAAGGGGAACGGCAGGCAGAGGGAGAAGCTTGCTCCCTACCGAGCAAGGAGCCTGATACGGGACTTGATTCCAGGACTCTGGGATCATGACCTAAGCTGAAGGCAGATGTTTAACCAACTGAGCCATCCAGGCATCCATACTTAAAGATTTTTTTTTTTTTTAATTTTAGAGAATGTGGGGTGGTGAGGAGGGGCAGAGGGAGAGAAGAGAATCTTAAGACTCCGTCCTGAGCATGGAGCCCAATGTGGGGCTTATCTCATGACCCTGAGATCATGACCTCAGCCAAAATCAAGAGTTGGATGCCTAACCAACTGAGCCACCCAAGCGCCCTGACATCTATCACTTTAAATCAAAAGCCAGAAATAAGGAAGGCATGTCAAAAGCTGAGACAGGCCAAAAGCTAGGCCTTATGTCCAACAGCCAAACTGAAAATGCGAAGTAACTTCCTGAAAAAAAAAATGCTGGCAAAGGTTGGGTCATGAGGTTTAAGGAAAATAGCTGTCTCCATAACATAAAAGTTCAAGGTGAAGCAGCACGTGCTGATGTAAAAGCTGCAGCAAAAGTTATCTAGAAGAGCTAACAAAAATAATATATATGAAACAGCCTTATATTGGACAAGATGCCATCTAGGACTTTCATAGCTGGAAAGAGTCAATGGCAGGCTTCAAGACTTCAGAAGACAGCCTGACTCTCTTGTTAGAGGTCAATGCAGCTGGTGACTTCCAGATGAAGCCAATGCTCACTGACAACGTACCTGGTAACCCAAGAGTTCTGACTAAAAAACATTAACGTCTTCATCCCCGTTTTTGTTTTAGTTTTTATGTCTATTAACACAACATCCATTTTGCAACCCACTGATCAAGAAGTCATGATAACTTTCAAGTCTTATTATTTAAATTCATTTTGTGAGGTTAGAACTGCTTAGACAGTGATTCCTAAAATTGATGAAAGATACACTATTCTACATGAAGTTAAGAACATTAGTGATTCCTAGAAAGATGTCAAGATTTCAACATTAACAGGACTTTGGAAGAAGAAGGTGATTCCAGGCCTCATGGATGACTTTGAGGAGTTCAAGACTGAAGTGGTGGAAGTAACCTCAAATGTGGTGGAAATAATAAGAGAACTATAATTATAAGCAGACCCTGAAAATACGACTAAATTGCTATCTCATGAAAAAACTTGAACAGATGAACAGCTGCTTCTTTTGGATGAGTAAAAAATGTGGTTTCTTGAAATGGAATCTACTGAAGATGCCGTGAAGACTGCTGAAATGACAACAAAGGATTTAGAACATAACATAAACTTATAAAAAGGAGTGGCACGGTTTGAGACAATGGACTCCAATTCTGAAAGAAGTTTTATTGTGGGAAAAATGCTATCAAATAGTATTGCACACTACAAAGGAATCATTCATGAAAGAAGGAGTTAATTGATGCAGCAAACTTTGCTCTTGTCTTACTTTAAGAAACTGCCACAGCTATCTCAAAATTTAGCAATCACATTTTATTAACCAACAGCCGTTAATACTGAGGCAAGACCCTCCCCACCAGCAAAAAGATTACATCTTGATGAAATCTCAAATGATGGTTAGCATTTTTAGCAGTATTTTTCAACTAAGATATGTACACTATTTTTTTAGTCACAATGCTATTGTACACTTAAGAGACTATAATACAGTGTAGGGTGCCTGGGTGGCTCAATGGATTAAAGCCTCTGCCTTCAGCTCAGGTCATGATCCCAGGATCCTGGGATCGAGACCCGCATTGGGCTCTTTGCTCAGCAGGGAGCCTGCTTCCTCCTCTCTCTCTGCCTGCCCCTCTGCCTATGTGTGATCTCTCTGTCAAATAAATAAAATCTTAAAAAAAAAGAGAGAGACTACAATACAGTGCAAAGGGAACTTTTATATGCACCAGAAAACCAAAAAATTCATTGGACTTGCTTTATCATAATATTCGCTTTATTGTGATGGCCTGGAATGAAACCCACAATATCTCTGTTGTATACCTGTACTAGCAATGAAACTAAATCAGTAAGCAAAAACTCTCATCAACCCAAAGTCCAGGAACAGATGGTTTCACATGTGACTTCTACCCAAGAAGAGTTAATACCTATTCTTCTCAAACTATTCCAAGAAATCAAAAGGAAGGGACACTTCCAAATTCATCAAACAAGATCAGCATCCCCTCATACCAACAGCAGACAAAAAAAACTACAAAAAAGAATATTACTGGCCAACATCCATGATGAACTGAGATATAAGAATCTTCAACAAAATTTAGCAAGCTGAATTCAATAATATATTAAAAGGATCATGCACCACAATCAAGAAGGATTTATTCCAGGGATACAAGGATGGTTTAATATTTGCAAAACAATTAACAAAATTAAGGATAAAGCCCATATAAGCATCTCAGCAGATGCAAAAGAAGCATCTGACAAAATGCATCATCCATTTATGCTAAAAACCTAACTGGGGTATATGACAAACTCACGCTTAACATCACACTAGTAAAATGCTGATATATTTTCTTCAAGATAAGAACAAGAAGGATGCCCACCCTTTCTACTTCTAGTTCAACATAGCACTAGAAGTCCTAGCCACACCAATCAGTTAGGAAAAAGAAATAGAAGACAACCAAATTGGTAACGAAGAAGTTAAACTTGTATTATCTATAGATCACAAGACATTATGTGTAGAAAATCCTACACTCCACAAGAAAATCTATTAGAATAAATGAATTCAGTAAGTCTGCAAGATACAAAATCAATATACAAAAATTTGTTGTTTCTACACACTAATAATGAACCATAACAAAAAGAAATTAAGAAACTATTCTATTTCCAGCTACATAAAAAAGATTAACTTAATGCAACAACACTGTTTTTCACAGAACTAGAACAAAAAAATCCCAAGATCTGTATGGAACCACTAAAAATCCTCAATAGCCAAAGCAATTCTGAGAAAGAACAAAGCTAGAGGTGTTCTAATTCCAGATTTCAAGATACACTACAAATCTACAGTAATCAAAACAGCATGGTACTGGTACTGAAACACGTGATCAATGGAACAGTACAGAGAACACAGAAATAAACCCATACTTAAATGGTCAATCATCTATGAGAAAGGAGGAAAGAATAAACAATGGGGACAAGACAGTCTCTTCAATAAATAGTGCTGGGAAGACTAAACAGCAACATAGAAAAGAATGAAATTGGACCATACTTTCTTATACAAAAACAAACTCAGAATGGATTAAAGACCAAGATATAAGACCTGAAGCCACAGAGCTAAAAGAAAACATAAACAGCAAATATTTGGACACTAATTCTAGCAATATTTTCTGGATGTGTCTCCTCAGCCAAGGGCAGCAAAAGCAAAAATAAACAAATGGGACTCATTCATCACAATAAAAGCTTTTGCACAGTGAAGGAGACCATCAACAAAATGAAAAGGCATCCTACTGAATGGTAGTATGTATCTGCAAATTAATATCCAAAATACATAAAGAACTCATGCAATTCAACACCAAAAAACCCCAATCTGATTTGATAATGGGTGGAGGACCCAAATAGACATTTCTCTGAAAAAGTCATACAGTAACTAAGAGATGCATGAAAAGATGCTCAACATTACTAGTCATCAGGGAAATGCAAATTAAAACTACAATGATGTATCACATTTAAAAACAAAAGATTTCTTTATTTAAGAAAAAGCGAGTGAGCACATGGTGAGGAGAGGGAGAGACAAACTGACAGTATATGCTGAGTGTGGAGCCCAATGTGCGGCTCGATCCCAAAACTGTAAGGATCATGACCTGAGCCAAAACCAAGAGTCAGAGGCTTAACCAAGTGAACCACCCAGGTGCGCTGAAATTTTACTTTACAGCTGTCAGAATGAGTAAAATCAAAAAGAGCAGAAATAGCAAGTATTGCTGAGGATGTGATGAAAAAGAAATCCCAGTACACTGTTAGTGGGAATGTAAATTGGTATAGCCGCTAGAGAAAAAACAGTATGGAAATTCCTCAAAAAATGAAAAACAGAACCATATGACTTAGCAATTCCACTTCTGATAATTAAAGAAAACGAAAACACTAATTCAAAAACATATATGCACCCCATGTTAATTAAAGTATTTACAAAGCTAAGATATGGAAACAACTTGTGTTTATCAACAGATGAACAGATAAAGAACATGTGGTGTATATACAGTGATACAGTACTCATCCATAAAAAAGAATAAAATCTTATCACTTGCAGTACATGGACGGACCTCAAGGGTATTATGCTAAGTGAAATAAATCAGAAAAAGACAGATACGATTTAACTTATATGTGAAATCTAAAAAGCAAGACAAACAAAACCAAACCGAAAAAGACTCCTAAATAAAGAGAACAAACTGGGGGCTGCCCAGGGGAAGGGGTTTGAGGAGGTTGAAGGTGAAGAAGTACAAACTTATAGTTAAGAAACAGTCACAGGGATATAAAATATAGCATAGAAAATATAGTCAATAAAATCTTAATAACTTTAATAACAGATAGTATCTAGACTTGTGATGATTTCATAATGCATATAAATGTCTATAATATTATACATCTGAAACTAATATAATACTGTATGATAATACTTCAATAATAAAAGAAGTAACAGTAACAAAAACATGCAAGTTATTTATATATCAAATTCTAAGAAAAGGGAACTACAATATTATTTTGAAAGCAAAATACTGATATCACTTATCTATCATCATTAAGCTAAACTATTTGGTAAAATACTATATGTTAAATTGTAATACAAGAAGACCCTGAAAATGTTCACATTTACTGTGGTAATACAATCTTTTGCTGGTACTGCCTGTAGTAAATGGACTGCTAGCTGGCTTTGAAATCTTTTGAATTATCTATTCTAATACTGCAACAGGACTGAACTATAATGAAAAATTTTTATAGCTAAAAGGTACCAAAACATATAAATTCTCTTCACTGGTATTCTTCTTTATAAAACATAAAAGGTTACATATAAACTTCATTTGTAAACTACGCATAATTATACTATGTATATTAAAAAAGAGAAGCAATAAAGTTAAAAGAAATCAAGAACATACCTGTGGAACATTCTTTATAACAGGCACTGGCTGAATTATGGGTAAAACATCAGATTTAGAAGCAGCAATTGGCTCAACTGGAGTTGACATGTTCAGTGGTGCTGTTCTCTCATCTTGATCATTTATCAATTCTATATTTTCATTTACTTCTACAGAAAGAGGTGGCATCTGGGCAGCAGGTTTAGAAGGAACTGATTCTTCCAGTGAAGGATAAGTAAAATCCACTAAAATCCCCAAAAGAATAATATTTTTCAAAGAACAGCAAACCCCATAAATAGTACTTACATATTTCATGCATGTTATATGTAATAATTAAATGTAAAGTAAACGAGGTGATGACCACAACAATCTTAAAGAATGACTTAACTTCCAGTCGTGGACATCTTTTTTTAAGCCTGAAAACAAACTGCTATCCAACAGGACAAGTACACACACAATCAAGAACATTACCGAGAACGTAAAGGTTTATTTTACCAAAGCAATTTTAAACAAAAATTTTTACATACATACATGAGATAGACACCTCTTCATTCTTGCCTCGTGGGGGTGGAGTGACTTTAGCATTTGTAGTATACTGAGGATAACAAAGGAGCCAGTTTTCATAGCCTCCTTCTAAAACCAAAGGCTCATTGCGCAGGACAGTTTTACTTTCCCACTATAAAATAAGGAAATAGTATTTTTAAGGGTGGCAGTCTCTTCACAGTTAAAAACACAAAAAACTGAATTTTTACCACTGTTCTCTTAAAAATTCATCTCTGAAGTGATAAAAAAGCAAGAGCTGAATTCAAAATTGAGCATTCAATGAAAGAAATGGATAGATTAGGTTTTTAAAACCATACAAGTAATCCAAGATCCTTGGAAAAAATTAGCAAAAAAAGTTCATATACAATAAAAATCATCTATAATTTAACCACCCAGAGATACCACTTTAACATTTTAGGATTTATTTTTATTCTATGCAGATGTATACCTTTTAAATTTTATTTTACTTTTACGAAACAGTGAAACTTCTATGCTGCTGCTTTTCTCTCTTATGAACGTTTTATTAAGTTGTATCACCATCTGTAATGACCCGACGATATTCTATTTTATACAAGCGCACGCGCATGCACACACACACACACACACACACACACCCACCACCCCGAAACTGAAACAATCATTGGAACACATTATGATTATTTTCCCCATTTAATTATAAACAATGTTGAGATAAACACTGAAGATCCTGATATATGCACACACCCAATCAACTCCATTAGGGAAAATCCCCAGAACTGGTGTTGCTGAGCCAAGGCACATGAACATTTTAAGGCTTTTGATATATACTATACTCCTTTAAATAATCTTTGAAAATATATACCCACATATTTCTATAGGGTAATTTACTACAACTAGAACTGTTGGATTAAAAGTTTGGTGGATGCTGCCAAGTTGCCCTTCAAAAAGACAATACCAATTTATGTATTTGCCAACAGTATATGAGAATGTCTATTATAAATCCTTGTAATTTTTATCAAATGGCAGACATAAAATGGCATCATGTTTTAATTAGCTTTTATTAATGAAGCTGCACATCTTTTTTGCATAATTATTAACCATTAATATTCTACAACCTAACTAATTTCCCTTGTCCATTTTTTAGTGGAGTTCGCTATTTTCTTAGTAAATAGTGAAGGTACTCTGAATATTAAGGAAAACAGTTCTTCGTCACATATGTTACAATTATTTTTCCTGACTGACTTTTACTTTACTTATGGAATTTTTTTTTTAAAGATTTTATTTATTTGACAGAGAGAAACACAGCTGGAGAGGGAACACAAGCAGGGGGAGTGAGAGAGGGAGAAGCAGGCTTCCAGCGGAACAGGAAGTCTGATGTGGGGCTCGATCCCAGGACTCCAGGATCATGACCTGAGCCGAAGGCAGCTGCTTAACCAACTGAGCCACCCAGGCACCCGGGATTTTTTTTTTTTTTAAGACTTTATATTTATTTATTTGACAGAAAGAGAACATAAACAGGAAGAGTAGGAGAGGGAGAAGCACGTTCCCTGTTGAACAGGGAGGCCAATGCAGGGCTCAATCCCAGGACCCTGGAATCATAACCAGAGGGGAAGGAAGATGCACTTAATGTGTAAACCAACCATGCACCCCTATTTATGGGATTTTTAACACAGTCAAATACATAGATCTTCCTTTACAGTGTCTTGATTTAGGATCAAAATAATAAAAAACACCTAAAAATGGTTTTTCCTAGTATTTCCTGTTCCGATCAACATATTTATGCCATTGACCTATTTGGAATATACTGTGATCGAAGAAGTAAGGTAGAGGTCCCTCTTCTTTACTTAGTGGCTAGCCAGCTGTCCCCAAGCCATTCATTTCAATGCATCTTTTCCACAATGATTTGTTATGTCATCTTCATTGCACACTCAACTTCCATTTTTCTTAGGTTGTACTTCATGAAACTGTCACTTTGTAGGTCAAAACTAGTTGATTATTAGCAGTTTCATGAGTCAATCTTTATTGGGTGTATTTCTAGATTACCTATTTGAAAGCATGAATTGCTTTAAGGCTTTAAGATTGCCCTCCTGAAGGGTAATGTTCCAACAACTGACCTTCCTACCAGTGCTAAGTTTAATCTTACCAGCATTCAGTGCTATCAGTTTAACAATTTAACAAATTAAGCTGAGCGTTATTTTTTTTTTTTACCTTTGTTAATTTAATCAGCAAAATGGCATTCACATTTCAATTTGCATTTCCACTAGTAAATATAATCATTTTTATGTTCTGTCACTTGTTCAGGTCTGTGACTTATTACTTATTTTACTATTTTATCTTAAATAATTTTCTTATTTGCAAAACTATAGCTGACTGTTGAACAACATGGGTTTGAACTGTGCAAGTCTACTTACACACTTTTTTTTCTTTTTAGTTGACAGAGCCACAGGCATTTATTTTCAACTGCCGCCCCCAGTCTCCATAGAAACAAATCGAAAGCAACTGGTGCAGAGGTAATGCCTGCTGCCCACTGAGTACCTGGGGGAACCTCCCACCAGCCCCCGGCAATCTGAAGCAGCCCCAAACTGGACAGTGCCAGAAGTCACCCTGTGCCAACAGAGTGGTTAGGTTGAAAGCACTAAGATGGTGGGCAGGAAGCTGGGCTAACGTGGAGGAATGCACCCAGAGGGAGGACAGTGCTGTCCAGGAAGCCCAGCATCCCTGACACTCCAACCCTTCAGCTTTGGTCCTCTTTGGGTTTTTGACCCTCTCTGGCCAGGAGCAGATCACTTGCCATGGTGGTTCCTGGAGGCCAGAACACACATGTGCGGCTGCGGGTGCCAACAGCCAAAGGCTGGTGGTACACCTCTAGGCAGACGGGGCAGCTGTACACTGTGCTCCAGGGTGCTGTCGCTACTTGCAGGCCTACCCAGCAGCTGTCACTGCCATCCCAGGGCCAGACCCACTGCTGCCACCAACCTTGTCCTGACACTGCAGACAAATATATGCACGATAAATATATGTACAGTACTATAAATGTAGTTTCTCTTCCTTATGATTTTAATAACATCTTTTCTCTAGCTTAAAGAATACAACATATAATACATATAATATACAGAACACGTGTTAACTGACTGTTTATGTTATCAATAAGGTTTCTGGCCAACAGCAGGCTATTAGTAGTAAAAGTTGGGAGAAGTCAAAAGTTGTGGCAGGGTGTCAGCACCTAACCCCTGTGTTGGTCAAATGTCAACCATACTGAAATATTTGTTGCAAGTATTTTCCTGTTTGTCTCCTGCATTCTAATCTTACAGTATTTTTTCACACTTAAAGTTTTGTTTTGTTTTGACACTTAAAGTTTTATTTTATCAAGTCAATCTTTTTCTCCTTAGGGACTTCTTCCTTTGCTTTTATGTTTTCATAGTCTAATTAAAACAAAAAAATGTTTTCAGAGAGTTTATTTCCTGGAAATTCTAATCCTACTTTACACAGATCAGTCTATTGTTAGTTGGTGATCTAAAACTAGTCTTTTCGGTCTGATTTTTTAAAAAATCTACAACCAAAGCTGATGGATCTTATCCTTAAGATAAACAGCTAGTCAACATACCTTTCTAACAACAAAATACGGCTTACAAGTACAGTAAACTAACAAGAAAACTTGCTAACCTTGAAAAGTGCATCTTTCAGACTCCGTAGAATGGTTCCAAGTTGTAAATCTTTTGTAGAACTAAACCAGTCAAGAAGTACCACATATTCCACATTCCCCCTCTTCTTCCATATGTCTTTAGAATCATCTGGGAGTTTTGCTTCAATCCAACTAGCAGTGACTCTGAAATGTATTAACATTTGTATTGGGGCAAAGGTAGACAAGAGGTCCTAATACACTAATAAAAGACACTGAGTTTTCTTCTAGTTTATATCACACCATAGCAAACTTTAAGAAACATTTCTTTCTAAGGTCAAACTGTGTATCAGGATATTAAATATCCCAAAATATTTAACAACTTTACTTTTGTATAACATTGAAATAAATCATTAGAAACTAAAAGAAATAGAATCAATTCTGACCCTTAAAAAAAAGGGGCCAAAACTGAAAACATAGGAAGTCATCTGAGCATCTCTCTCAGCCACATGTAAATAACTGGGGGAGAGAACACTTGAGTAACATTATTTTTATTTCAGTTCTCTTATACCTATCTAATTAATAGTGAGCCAAGTACCAAAATGTTTATTTAACAAACACACAGAGCATTTATTATGTGCCAGGTACTATTCTAAATGCTTTATTCTCAGAGAATCTGACTGAAATCTCACTACAAATCCTATGAAGTAGAGATCACTATCTCCATTTTATAAACGCAGAAACTGAGCCACAAAGATATTAAGGAAACTTAGAGCTGCTAAGTCAAGTCAAATTCAAACTCAGACAATCTGATTCTTGTCTGTGCTCTTAGTTGCTTTGAGGTGCAGCCTCTTATCATCAACTGTGAATAATATCAACTCTATATTAAAAAGTATGTTGTTCACATCCTCTTTTGCTCACATAAAAGTCAAAAGTTCTTACCTAGTCTTTAGAATGGGCCTGCAGCATGGCCCTTCCCCCCCAATCCTGTTGTATCAACTCCTCATCACTAACTACTTGCCCCCTTACTCCACTCCACACCAGCCACTGGCTTCCTTGTAGTTCCTGGTTAACAAGGTATTCTCCTGCCTAAGGGCCTCTACTCCTGCTGCCCTTCTGTTTGGAATCCTTTTCTTTCTTTTTTTAAAGATTTTATTTATTTGACAGAGAAACACAGCTAGAGAGGGAACACAAGCAGGGGGAGTGAGAGAGGGAGAAGCAGGCCTCCCGCTGAGCAGGGAGCCCAATGTGGGGCTTGAACCCAGGACTCCGGGATCATGACCTTAGCCAAAGGCAGTCACTTAACCAACTGAGCCACCCAGGAGCCCCTGGAATCCTTTTCACTCAGATAACTGCATCACTCATTTCCTTTATCCCCTCAAGATCTACTCAGTAATAATTTCTCTGTGAAGCCTTCTGGATTAAAATTTTAATACCTATCCCAGTGTATACACTTGACACACCCATGTCCATAGCACTTATTAGAAGTAGGCATACATTTTAAGTTTTACGGTCTGTTTCAGCACCCCACCTCCCTGTTAAAATACAAATTCTGTGAAGCAAAATTTTTGTTCAGTAGTTAAGCCCCAGCATTTAGACCACAGCGATCCAGCCCACTATAAACTAATGCTCAGTATCTGCTGAAAGACTCAATAATAATACAGACTTGCTCCTCCAAGTAAGGAACTCCATATTATTCCTAGCAAAGTACCTCAGCATTTTAATATTTAAATGATGATAATGGCCAGACAGGATTGGTGCACTTTTATTCATAAGACAGAACGGTTTAGATTATTTGAAAGGAAAAAAACCTCGTTCCTATATAATAATATTGGCTACTATATCTTCTAGGAAATAGAGAAGAAATACAAAATACTGTCTCATAATATTCTCATCTGATACACAGTGATCAGAAGGATGTTTGGTCAAGAAAGAATGAAAAATACTGAAATATATTCCTAAAGACTATTTCTGACTCCAAGAATATATTTGTCTAAATATTGTCTAAAAATTCAAGATCAGTATTCTATAAAAAAATACTTTAAGAAATAATAGTACCAACCAGTATTTCCGAAATTTCAGTCTTTCATGTATCATCTTCATAAGCTGCTTCAATTTTGCTCTACTTTGCCTAGTTAATATTTTAACTTAATTATCAACTGAATTACTCAACTGAAAGTGATCCTTAACTTAAAGTTAACAGGAAAATGTATATTCCCATATACATGGAAAAACAGCATCATATCTACTAAAGGACGATCATAAAAATAAAATATATCAGTAAATTGTTATATTCACACAACAAATCAGCACACAGCAATGAGGATAAATGAACCACAACTATACACAATAATATAGATGACTTTCACAGACACAAAGTTTTTTTGTTTTTTTTTGTTTTTTTTTTTTTTAGTTTTTATTGAGAGAGAGAATGAGCAAAAGAAGGGGGAGTAGCAGGCTTCAACTGGCAGGGAGCCGACACGGGGCTCGATCCCCCTGAGTTGAAGACAGACGCTGAATCAACTGAGGCACCCAGGTGCTATCACAAACACAAAGTTGAGTATAAGAAGCCAGACATAAAGGACTATAGATTGTATAGTTCCTTTTATATAGAATACACAAACAGACAAAAATAATTCTGTTCCGTTAGAAGTTGGTGGTTCCCTTTGGTGGGTGGGGGATATAGGTAGTAACTAACAGAGGGCATATGAAAGGCTTGGAAATATTCTATTCTGGTTCAGATGTTAGCTAAATCGGTGTGTTCACTCTTTGAAGAATCACTGGGCTAAATACTTAGAAGTACTTTTGTATGTATACTACACTGTATTAAAATGTTAAAAAAGACAGTGAAGGAATACAGTAATCATCATCGGCTAGCTGCAAATACTGTTACCTACGAAAAGTTCTGAGGCCTGCTCCCTAAAAATGGAGATTAGCAAATATTAAAAAGGAATGCTAACACCAAACTGAGACTTCTTGTAACTACTTCTGAAAAACTGAAACAAAAATTAAGGGGGAATAATTTTCTTGGCATGCAGTTCATTGTTCTTTAATCTTTAACCTAAACTCATCATGAGTTTCAGTAGTCAAATTTCTTATATTTTGGGAAACACTCAAGCTCAATAAAAATCACCAGCCTTCTGTTACTACACATTAGACCATCCAAAGATTAATTCCAATTTTGTCTTTTCAAATCCTGGAAATATATTCATACCTACCTGATTAGGCTAAGCACTCCAGTCTAACTTTTTTTTTTTTTTTTTAAGATTTTATTTATTTGACAGAGAGAAACATAGCCAGAGAGGGAACACAAGCAAGGGGAGTGAGAGAGGGAGAAGCAGGCTTCCCGCCGAGCAGGGAGCCCGTCGTGGGGCTCAATCCCGGGTCTCCGGGATCATGACGAGCCGAAGACAGTCGCTTAACCAACTGAGCCACCCAGGCGCCCCTCCAGTCTAACTTTTAAACAGCATATTTACAAAGCACCCCACTCTTTAAGTCAAACATTTGTCAAGCAATAACGTGCCAAAAACTATGCAAATTTTATTACCTAATGTAAAAATCATATCTTTTTTTTTGTAGATTAAAGCCTAATCAAAAAAGAAAAAGAAACTTTTCAGTAAGTCCTAACTAGTGCCAGCCACTGTGCTAAGGTGTGTAAGTATAAAATTTCTCACTTAGGGGCCCCTGGGTGGCTCAGTTGGTTAAGCGACTGCCTTTGGCTCATATCATGATCCCAGAGTCCTGGGATCAAGCCCCCCGGGTGGGGTTCTCTATTCAGCGGGAGGCCTGCTTCTCCCTCTCTCACTCCTCCTGCTGCGTTCCCTCTCTAGCTGTGCTTCTCTCTGTCAAATAAATAAACTCTTTAAAAAGTTTTTTTCTCACTTAAACTTCTCAAAACTTCTGGGCGCCTGGGTGGCTCAGAGGGTTAACCCTCTGTCTTCGGCTCAGGTCATGATCTCAGGGTCCAGGGATTGAGTCCCATATCGGAATCTCTGCTTGGTGGGGAGCCTGCTTCCCCTTCTTTCCCTGCCTTCCTCTCTATTTGTGATCTCTCTGTCAAATAAATAAATAAAACTTAAAAAATAAAATAAAAACAGCTTCTCTGTTAAATAACAACAAAAAAAAAACCCAAACAAAACAAAAAAAGAACTTCTCAAAACTTCTGAAAATAGGTAGTTTTACTATCCCTAATTTACAGATGGAAACATGGGCTTAGACAGGTGGGGTCAATGGCTAGAAGTAATGCAGCTGGTAAAGAGACGTTATGATCCAAATACTGTATATCTGCTTACTGAATCATCTGGCTATTACTGCCTCTTCCACACCCCTCCCAAAAGTGTTTGTGTACTCTTTTACCACATATAATACACAGGGCATTTCAAAATAAAAACAATTAGTTCACAATTTTGTCAATTTGATGCATATGGTTCACAAGCTCACAAATAGAAAATAACATGAGAAACTAGTCAACAAAAAGCTCAGGAGAGAAGGCACACAAGAGCAGCTTCATGTCTTTTCTAATAAGACTACAAATGCCACAAATAGGAGAAAACAGCCAAACCAGAATGTCCTTTATACCACCCTTCAGAGAAATGGTAAAGTGTGCCATTAAGGAGCCAACAGAAGAAAAATCTACTTTATCATATGTATCTTGGATGCTAAGTAATAATATTAACTACTGTCCACAGTTAACCATTTTACTTAAATACACAGTGACTCACCCTGGACTGATGGCTTCTTCAGGGACGCTGAGAGAATTTGAAATATGGGAATCTTGATAATCTTGCATTCTTCGAGCATCCATTATTATCAAGCTGATGTTTTCATCCATCATCATTGTGTATAGCTCCTTTGCTGTGATTGTTCCTTGTAATCAAGAGGGACAATATAAGCTACAAGGAACACCTACTTCTGTTCAGTAAACACAGAAAAATAATTTCTTCTTCTTCTAGAAGTTGTTTGTGTTTTTGACATCTATCAAGAAACTAGTTCAATGTTGTTTCTGAAGGCTTAAAACACCAAAACTTGCTCTTGAGGTTACAACTACATCAGGTGCCACTCTGCTATTGCAATAAAATAAAGGAAATTAATATACGTATCTCATGAAAATATTCTAATTCTTTTTAATAGTTAAATCATTTGACAAATGTCAACCAGAAGAAACATCTATAGTTCAAATATTCTTGACAGGTTCTAAATTCTTTTTAAAAGAATTTTAAAAAGGTCTTACTGGGGGGTATTGTGCTCTGCATCAGGAATTGACAAACTATGGCTACCTGTTTTTAGTGAACATAGAGGCAGAAAAGTGTTTATATATTGTCTCTGGCTGTCTTCTAGTTGAGACAGCAAGAATGACAACATCCCCCACCCTCAAGCCTAAAATGTTTACTCTCTAGCCCTTTAATATTTAGCCAAAATAAATATTTATGTTGCTATCTTCCTCTTCCAGCTTCTACCACCTGAAAGGGAAGATTAAAAAGCACAACAAGGTCAACTATACTTCAATAATAACAACTTTAAATAAACAAAAAAGAAACAAATAAAGATTTAAAAAATAAAAAGCTCCAACAAGGGAGCTTAGTAAAGAACTATTTCGGCAGTGAGATGTGAGAAGAACGTAGCCACAGTATCACCTAAGCTGAAATACTCACCGGCTAATAACCATCCTACTTCCCTTTCTAACCATTAAGATCACTTTGACAACAAAATTGTCTAAAAAGTTAGGAACAAACCACTTAGAAAAGTAACACCCAAGCAGGATGCGATACAAAAACAGATAAAAACTTATCTTGGAATGAATTAATAACAGCTTTTGGGAAGGTATCTTGCTATACTGTTTATTTTTTAAATTGTTGTAATATTTGATTTTTAAAAATATGTAGTACTTTAGAGCAGGGGAGGGGCAGAGGGCCAGGGAGAGAGAGATTCTCAAGCAAATTCACCTGCTGAGCACAGAGCCTGATGTAGGGCTTAATCTCATGAGCCTAAAATCATGACCTAAGCCAAAATCAAGAGATGGACATTCAATTGACTGAGCCACGTGTTGTACAGTGAATTTTAAATAGAGAACTTATTTTAGTGTTACGTACGATTGATATTTAAGTTGAATCGTTTCTGAGAGAGGAAAACTTACACAACTGCGTTTTGCTGTTTAGGTTACACGTTTGTGACTGGAGTATCAATTATCACCCATGGATAACATCCAAATTATTGGTTTAGATTTTTTTTGAGGGAAATGGAGAAGACTTTCAAAAATTAGGTCTACAAACTAGAGTCATAAGTCATAATGGCTAATACACAACTCCTTTTATAAAGTTCACTTATATAAAGTCACTAAGAGTTTCACATATATTAACTTATTCAATCTTTACAGTACGTCTATAAAATAGATACTACTATTATCCTTACTTTGCAGATGGGGAAGTTAAGTAGAGAGGTTAAGTCACATGCTCAAGATCACAGTCTGACTTTGGAGAGTCTATGCTCTTAACCATTATGCTAAACTATATTTTGAAAAACAAAACAAAACAAAACACTGAAAAGTACAAACTGACTCTGATTGTTTTTAATTATATTTTACCATAAATATTCCCCATGATACATACAGAATATAAACAATTTTCAATATAATTGTTCAGACTAAGAAAAATGATAAAGCTTATATACAAAATGTATGTAAACATTGTTTGCTTACATACAAAGAGAATGTAAAACCTGAAGCTTATTCAGATTAAAAGGAAATTTCAATAATGGCCTGAAAGAACTCCCTCCTTTCTGTACACACTTACCTTTTTCTGTGGTCTCCTTTTTTTCACTCTTTTCACCATTTATCTGTTTTGTAGAAAAAAAAAATTTTTTTCAACTTGAATAGAAAAATTTTTTATAGAAACAGAAAGTTCAACCCTATTACTTCATTGAAACTGAAAGCCTAGAAAATGAAGTATGCGAAGTACTGGCATTTTATTAAAATAGAGATGAAGAGTCATGGCTTCATCAGATTACCAGGCAGCAGAAAACAGCTAAAATAACTAGCAGCACATCAGAATCATGTAACACTTCTTTGAAATTTTCCTGAGTTAAAGGCTAAATATTAAAGCACAGACTATTACAGAAATTTAATATTTAATTTAATGATAGAATATTTCTTACAATGAAATAAAAATTCTGGCTATTCCTTTCAGAGTTCAGTATTATATAATTGAAGGAAAATAAAAATTTGTAAAAATACAAATTTGTACTTTCTAACCAAGGAAACATGGGGTATTTCTGTAAGGCTGTAATTCATTTTACAGATGAAAAACCAATGACCCACTTGAGCCTAGTGATCAATTTTAGCATCACTAAAATTAAGAAAGAAGTATATATAATGTACAAAGTACAGTATCACCTATAAAGCATTCTTGCAAAAAGCAAAAACTGAACCTGCATCCTATTAAGCTTCTAGGTTGAACTTCCAGCCTACAAGAAATATAGTAAAAGTATAGATTAAATGATACAAGGAGGAAACAATAGAATAAATCTAGAATGTGGATAGTTCATTTCATAGATCTGACCCGTATTAAAAAGTCAAATGCATATAATAAAAAAAAAAAATGAAATGGGGGACTCAAGCAGAGACTACTACAGAGAATTTAAGAGATAAAACAATCAGAAGACTATGAGTGGACCTTGTCTGGATCCTGATTCAAACAAATCAACTCTAAAATATCATTATGAGACAGTGGGTAAATGTGAATATAGATGGGGTATTAGATTATATCAGGGAATTATTGTTAATTTTGTGAAGTGAAAAAATAGCATCATCATTAAAAAGAAAATGTCCTTTTCTCTGAGATGCACACTGAAATATTTAGGAGTAAAATGACAGGTCCTCTGGAATTTTTTTTTTTTAAGGATTTTATTTATTTATTTGACAGAGAGAAACACAGCTAGAGAGAGAACACAAGCAGGGGGAGTGAGAGAGGGAGAAGCAGGCTTCCTGCTGAGCAGGGACCCCGATGTAGGGCTCGATGACCTGAGTTGAAGGCAGACGCTTAATGACTGAGCCACCCAGGCGCCCCATGGAACATGCTTTTGAAATAATCTAGCAAAAGGGGAGAGGTGGAGATACAAAATGTGACAAATGTTAGTTGATTATTGATACTGGGTAACAGGGTCTAATTATACTTGGTGGTCAGTCGTTAAGCATCTGCCTTTGGCTCAGGTCATGATCTCAGAGTCCCAGTATAGAAACCCCCGATCGGGCTCCCTGCTTGGCGGATAGCCTGCTTCTCCTTATCTCACTCCCCCCTGCTTGTGTTCCCTCTCTAGCTGTGTTACTGTCAAATAAATAAATAAAATCTTTAAAAAAAAAAAAAAGGGTAAACAAAGTAAAAGTAATAAAAAGGAGTTGGCTCTCCTACTGAAAAGTCAACAAAATGAAGAGATTTAAAAGTCCCTTTCATATAGTTCTTTAAAGTTTTATTCTTTATCTCTATCAGCCATTTAACCTACAAAAGAATATCCCACTAAGGTACTGTTATCTATCTTACATTATGAGTTCCCAAAATCAACAAACCGCATTTCTTCACTTTTTATATAGTGCCTAATACAATGTCACAAGTAATTCAACAACTATTTCTTTTTTTTTTTTTTTTTTTTTTTTTTTTTTTTTTTTTTTTTTTTTTTTTTTTTTTTTTTTTTTTAAGATTTTATTTATTTGACAGAGAGAAACACAGCTAGAGAGGGAACACGAGCAGGGGGATTGAGAGAGGGAGAAGCAGGCTTCCCGCCGAGCAGGAAGCCCGATGTGGGGCTCGATCCCGGGTCTCCGGGATCATGACCTGAGCCGAAGGCAGTGGCTTAACCAACTGAGCCACCCAGGCGCC
>PITA01009440.1:0-77677 GCA_004023965.1 Spilogale gracilis
CGGGACGCCTGGGTGGCTCAGTTGGTTGGGCGACTGCCTTCAGCTCAGGTCATGATCCCGGAGACCCAGGATCAAGCCCCACATCGGGCTCCCTGCTCGGTGGGAAGCCTGCTTCTCCCTCTCTCACTCCCCCTGCTTGTGTTCCCTCTCTGGCTGTGTTTCTCGCTGTCAAATAAATAAAATCTTTAAAAAAAAAAAAAGAGGTAACATTTTCAGGGCTTAGAGATTGCTTGAATGTTGGCAGGATGGGAAGGAAACGTCACACATGACTTGGAGTTTCTTTCTGGGATGACTGAGGGAATGGTGTCACCAATCAGAAGGCCCTTCTCGCCAGGTGATTCTCAGTGAGTCCCCTTGGCTTCTCCTCCCTCCTCTTTGCCCTGTTGAAAACCACTGGAGGAGACAGCTGATGATATGGAAGGAAGTCAGTCTGCGCAGGATGACTATGAGGGGCAGGACGGGAAGAGGCCAACGATGGAGCTTGGGGAACACCAGCGACTCAGGATTAGGGAAGAGGAAGGGCCATGGAAAGGACCAAGCAAGGAAGGTCATGGTGTGAGGAGGCCAAGCACAGGGCAGACCACTGAAATTCTGGTGATCCTGGGCAATAAAATGTCACCAAGACAGGAAGAGGACTCCTGGTTTCCTGGTCAACTAACATCAAACTGAATTGTTCTTAAATTCTCTGCCAACTGCCTTCCATGCTCCACACTCACCAGAGTCCCAGGGTGGGATCCCTGGGCCTTAGAAGGAAAGGAGAGGAAGAGGGGAATAGCTGACAGGTTAATTCAGGGCTCAGTGTCTGGGGCTGGGGGCTGGCTGCAGCTAGAAATCCTTCCTAGTGGATCGGGCAGCCCAGCAGCCCCCTCGCCGCCCCCACCCCACCCCCACCCCCATCTTCTGGATGTTACCCTTGCAATCTGGAGGAGTTGGGGGTTGGGAGGGAAATAGCTCTTGTCTGCTTGGCATCTTAGCTGATTACCCAACCATGATCTCAGGGACTCTGGGAAAATCAGTCCGAGCCCCTTGGCCTGCTTCTACCCCAATTCCCTACCTGCACTTGAGGTCTGGGAACAAGACAAGTTTTGTGAGTGCTTTTGATCTGCGCTGTCACATAGGGCCTCCTACTGATAGGGCCCCTGTTTGTTTTAACACTCTGCTTGAGATTCTTTTTTTTCTTTTAAGATTTTATTTATTCATTTGAGAGAGAGAGAGAAAGAGAGAGAGAGAATGGGCACGAGTGAGGGGTGGGGAGAGGCAGTGGGAAAGGGAAAAGCAGACTCCCCACTGAGCAGGGAGCCCCCTCCAGGGATCCATACCAGGACCCAGAGATCATGACCTGAGCCAAAGGCAGATGTTCAACCAACTGAGCCACCCAGGCACCTACTTTGCTTGAAATTCTTAGTAATTTTTGAACAAGAGCCCCACATTCTCGCTTTGCTCCGAGCTGCACATATTTCTTTATTTTTTTTTTAAGATTTTATTTATTTGACAGAAAGAAACACAGCCAGAGAGGGAACACAAGCAAGGGGAGTGAGAGAGGAAGAAGTAGGCTTCCTGCTGAGCAGGGAGCCCGATGTGGGACTTGATCCCGGGTCTCTAGGATCATGACCTGAGCCGAAGGCAGTCGCTTAACCAACTGAGCCACCCAGGTGCCCAAGAGCCGCACATATTTCATATCTGGTCCTGTGTAGGGAGGGAGAGGCTCCAGCCAGGTGGAGGAGGCAAGATGCTTACCCAGGAGCAGAGTTCGAGGTGCGGTTCAAAATAACACCCTGACCACCTACTCCCCGCCCTCCTCCCTGATCTCTGACAGTTAGAAGCAGAGGTGGGGGAGGCAACTCTGAAGTGGTTTCTCAGCATCCCCTCGGCCCCTTTGGCTTCCGAGTCCCTAGTGTGTCCACCTAGCCTCCCCTGCCTATTGCTTCTCATCTTACTCTCTACTTTATTTTATTTATTTATTTTTTAGGTGCATAAACTATTAACAGACAAGGCCTACAGATTTATTTCTTCTTGGACACCACCACTGTGAACACCCTATTTTAGTCTTGTTGCTTTTTTGTATCTCCAGCATCTTGAACACAGTACGTGCCCAACAAGTAGGTATTAAATGACTGTGCGTGTCCCGTAATTTATAGACTTCCTATACGCCTGGCATTGTGATAAGTGTTGTATACACATTATCCCAGGCACAGACGAATTGACAAAGAAGATAATAAAGTGACAAGGCTGGGAATGGAGCATGAGGGAGAGAGAGACCAGCAAGGCACTGACCTGGTGGCCCGGAGCTCTGGCCTCTCCTGGTCAAGGATAATATATGACAGTCACTACCTTCTGAAAACTGCTGCATTTGAGGGGACTTTCCCAGGACTAAAGTCCTTGGGAGGGGCCTCTCAGAGGGCTGGAGGAGAGAGAGATTCTTTCCTGAACTAGGAGGGATAGAAAGAGATAGAAATGTGGAGAGGCCCCCAGAAAATCTGGGGCTAGGATGGGAAGGATGGAGCGGGGTGGGGTGGGGGGTGGTGAACTTGTAAATGTTTTACTAACTGTGGGTTAAGAACCATTATTAGTGAGTTATGAAATCAATTCAGTAGATCGGGACCAACCTTTAGAAATCTTCCCACACCTCCAGGTGATAATGATCTTCGAGCGCCCCCAGGAGACTTCCAAGCACGAGAGGCTGAGAATTCCTCAAGCCTGTCCTATGGATAGACAGCACAAACTGTTAGAAAAGTTCTTTCTAGGGCTTCTGGGTGGCTCAGAGGATTAAGCCTCCACCTTCAGCTCAGGTCATGATCTCAGGGTCCTCGGATTGAGTCCCACATTGGGCTCCCTGCTCTGCTCAGCGGGGAGCCTGCTTCCCCCCTCTCTCTGTCTGCCTCTCTGCCTATTTGTGATCTCTCTCTGTCAAATAAATAAAATCTTAAAAAAAAAAAAAGTTCCTCCTATTGCCCCTCTATCTTCCACCCACAGATTTTTATTCTCTGCCTCTGTTGCTACCCTTCAAGTTTTGTTTTCCTACCCACAAAAGCAGGTGTTCTTTTCTCAGGAATCTGAGCTTCTGTAGTCCTCACTATTCTGATTCTTTCTAGCAATTACCATTGTAGAGCCTATCTTGGCAGAGAAGAGGACCTTTGCTTACTATTTTACTAGTTCTTGCCACACTGCTATGCAAAAGGCACCGTTGTCCCTTTTCCTTTACAAATGAGGCTCCTAATATTTTTTCCGCGATTTATTGAGATGTAATTGGCATGTATGCTTGTATACGTTTAAGGTGTAGATCACAGTGATATGTTCTACATGTATTGTGAAATGATTCCCATAATAAGTTTAGTTAACATGTCCATGGCCTCACATAGTTACAATTTCAGAACATTCGAACTGCTTACCCAAATGGACCTAGACAGTTAGTGACAGGGTGATATTCATCAGTGTTCTCCTGCAACATCTAGGATCGCACCTGATCCTTCAAATGCCCTTGGGCTGGCTCAGGGTAGATCTCTATCCTGACTCCCTAGTCTGTGGACAGACTCTTGATCTCGGATTCCTCATCAGTGACCAGGACAGAAACACATCTCTAGATTAGGTACTTTTTTTTTACTTCCTACATTGAAAAATACACATTCAGAAAATGAATACAACATAATGTGGTTTTTAAAAAAGATTTTATTTATTTAAAAAAAAAAGATTTTATTTATTTGACAGAGAGAGAGATCACAAGTAGGCAGAGAGGCAGGCAGAGAGAGAGAAGGAGGCAGGCTCCCCGCTGAGCAGAGAGCCCGACGCGGGCCTCAATCCCAGGACCCTGAGATCATGACCTGAGCCGAAGGCAGAGGCTTTAACCCACCGAGCCACCCAGGTGCCCCAACATAGTGTGCATTTTAACAAATTTTTGTTGTGAACAAGCTATGTAACCTCCACCCAGGACAAGAAACAGAATAACACCAGTAGCAGGGTATCTGGCTGGCATAGTTGATAGAGCAGGTGACTCTTTATCTCGGGGTTGTGAGTTCATGCTCCACATAGGGAGTTCAAGCCCCATACTGGGCATAGAGATTACTTTAAAAAATAATAATACCACTACCCCCTGAAAACCATTGCTGACCCTTTTCCAATCATAGCCCTCTCTCTTCTGCAAGGGTACTAGATATCCTCACTTACGTGGGAATTTTTGCTTTGCTTGATAGTTTTACCATCTAAGTTTACAGCTCTAAACAATATACAGTATTTTTGCCTGTTTAGTAGCTTTATAGAAATGGAGTTGTATATTATTTATTCTTTTATATCCACCTTCTTTTGTTCAATACTTTTAAGACTCTTCCATTTTGTTGCTGTATAATATTCTATTGTATGGCCTTACTAAAATTATTTATCCATTCTACTGTTGGACATTTGAGTTCTTTCCAATTTTTGGCTATCATGTTGCCAAAAATACTCATATAGACATGTCTCTAAGTGCTCAAAATGCCCACATTTCTGTGGATATATGTACAAGAGTGAAATTACTATATTACAGGGTATGAGTATTTTCAACTTCGATAATGTCAAATTAGTTTCTCCCATTTACAATTCTGTGAGAGTTCACATTATTCTCTATTCTTAAAAAGAGAGCATTGTCATTCTGGTGGGTGTATACTGGTATCTCATTGAGATTTTAATTTGCATTTTGCTATGATTAATGGCATTTTTCATCTTTTCATATGCATATCAGTTATTTTATAAAGATTTTATTATTTATTTGAGAGAGGGAGAGGACATAGTGGGGAGAGGCAGAGAGAAATTTAAGCAGACTCCCCCGCCTCTGCTGAGCACAGAGCCCTTCAGGAGGCTGGATCTCAAAACCCTAGATCACCAACCGAGCCAAAACCAGAGTCTGAGCCTTAACCTACTGAGCCACCTGGGTGCCCCTTAAGAATTTTGTCTTTAAGTAATCTCTGCACCCAACTTGGGACCTGAACTCACAAACTCAAGGTCAAGAGTTGTAGGCTCTATCCGCTGAGCCAAGCCAGGTGTTCCTATATCTGTTATTTTGGAGTGTGTGTGTGTGTGTGTGTGCGTGCGCGTGCGCGCGCAGTGCCAGTTCAAGTAGTTTGCTATTTTTCTATTAGGTTGTCTTTATTCTTATTAATTTTTAAAAATTTTAATTTTATGTTCTTACTGATTACTACAAGTTCTTTAAATAATCTAAAAACAATTTCTTTGCCAGTCATGCATTACAAATATCTTTTCTTATTCTGAGACTTACCTTTTCACTTTCTTATTGAGGTTTTTTGATAAGAAAAACAAAAAGTGTATCATATTAATATGGTGACATAGACGAAGTGTGTCTTGTTTAAGAGGACTTTCCCTACCCCAAGGTCATGAAGATATTCTCTTATGCTCTCTTCCAAAAGCTTTATTGCTTTTCCCTTTCCGGTAAGGTTTATGATTCACATGGAATGTATTACTGTGTTTAGGGTAAGTTGCAAGGAATTTGATTTCATATTTTTCCATTTGGACACACAATTCCAAAAGCTTTATTGCTTTTCCCTTTCCGGTAAGGTTTATGATTCACATGGAATGTATTGCTGTGTTTAGGGTAAGTTGCAAGGAATTTGATTTCATATTTTTCCATTTGGACACACAATTCTCCCAGAATAATTTATTGAAAAGTAGATTCTTGGGTGCCTGGGTGGCTCAGTGGGTTAAAGCCTCTGCTTTCAGCTCAGGTCATGATCCCAGGGTCCTGGGATCAAGCCTGCATTGGGCTCTCTGCTCAGCAGGGAGCCTGTTTCCTCCTCTCTCTCTCTCTGCCTACTTGTGATCTCTCTCTGTCAAATAAATAAAATCTTTTTTTTTTTAAAGGAACTGTTGCTTAAAAAAAAAGAAAGGAAGAAAGAAAGAAAAGTAGATTCTTTTCCTTTCTGCTCTGTGATGCTACTTTGTCCCGAATCATTTGTCCAAATGTGCGGCTGTATCTGACCTCCCCGCTTATGTTCCATTGGCATGTTTGTGTGGCCTGCGCCAGGACCACACTATCTTAATTCCTATAGTTTATAGTTGAGAATAAGCTTCAGTAGGTGGGAGGGCTTTCTCTACCACACACACCCTCTCACCTCTCATGCCTAAGTATTTTTGAGGCTGGGATCTTTCATACACACAAATCCATTCGTATTTGCAGTGTGTGGGGGTGGCGAGGGCGGGGAGGAGGGGTGCTCAGGAGAAAGCGGAGCGAGGATCCTGTTTCCATGGCATCTTCCCAAGGGGCGGGCACGCAGAGCCACAGTGCCAATCACCCTGTAGGGAGATAACACATGCGTCAATGGGCTCCCTCATCACTCATCCCAGGGGGCGCAGACAGCTCTCAAAAAACCCAGATACAACTCAAGACAAGACTCCAGGCGCGCCGCTTCCCCTCCATCCGAGGGACACACCCTTTCCTGCAAATTCTGCGCTCCTGGCCAGCACCCAAAACACCAGTACTGGACAGATTCTCCAAGAGACGTGTTAAGCCCCGTTGGTGAGCCCCATAGAGATTCCTACTCTCTAAGGGATCAACACCCCATCCATAGGGTGAGAAACAGCGAGCGGAGATCCCCTGACCGGCTGGCATCGCCTGACGAACCGACGTGGACAACCTCACTGCCTACTGCCCGTATCAGGTCCACTTCACCATCTGACCGACTCACACCCGGACTGGCCCCGAACACACTCCCCTCTCCCCAGCCTGCTACTGTTTCCCGCGCCCCTTGGCTCCGCCCAGCATTTCATTCCGGGTTGATAAAGCAGTAATTGATCGCACTCTGCACATCAGCCAATAGGAAGAAAGACTACCAGCACCGGAGGCGGCGGGAGGTGTCCGAGTCCCGAAAGCTGCGGTCGAAAGCAAGCTCCCCTGGGTCCCTCGGATTCCTCCGCCCTCCTTTCCAAGGTAAAGTCACTCTCGGTCTCCACCGACAGTGTTCCGCTCTCTCACGCATGCGCACTACGACTCTCTGGCCGGCCCTAAAACGAGAGAGGGGGAGGGACCCTAAACCGCGATCCCCTAGGTCACTGGGGGTAACGGCACAACTCGAAGTGGCCGCCGCCGCGAGCAATCCTCAAAACAGGAATTGTAGAACTAAAAGATTTGAAGAGGTCCCACCGAGATTTGAACTCGGATCGCTGGATTCAAAGTCCAGAGTGCTAACCATTACACCATGGGACCTGCTGGCTGTTTGAGGCGGCCGGGAGGCTTCTCAAGCCACATGGCGCGCGGAGCTGCCTTCCCACAGTGGCAACGGAGGAGGCCCAGTTCCCCGGCCCGGACTCTGCGCTCTGGACGCGAGGCCGTTCGGGCGGGCGGAAGCAGGGAGCCGCAAAGGCTGCCGAGGCCACGCCGTGACCAGTCCCGGGGTGTCACCTCCTGTGCCGCTCTTCCGGCTTTCCTCCCGGGGTCCCGACCTGCGCCCGGGGAAGTCGGGAGGACGGCAGGCTCGGGGGCGGAGACGGTCGGCGGCGGCCCCTGCGGGGACCGGAAGGCTCGGCGCACGCAGCCTGGGCTCCGGACTCGCTTATTTATTTATTTCCACGGGGCGCGGCCCCTGTGGCCAAGCGGGGAGGGAAGCGGACTGACACGTGGGGAGACGGCGGTTCAAAGCCCGGGTGTCCCAAGTGCAAACCATCAGGGCGCGGACCTGAAAGCAGGGTTTTCTGCGGAGACCCAGAACCTTCTGCAGCGGGACGCTTGGTGGAACAACGGTGGTGGGTGGGACTAGAGTGGTGGGTGGTGCCTTTCAACCTGTGGATTCTGATCAGTGGGAGATAGACTCCCTTTTGGGTTTTTGCAGGTCAACTTTTTAATAACCTTTTATAAGACTTGACTCAGCAGTTTCACTTTTGTAACTTTATCCTTTAGGACTACGAGGACCAGTGCCAAGTGTTCAAGGATATTTTCAGCGGCGATGTTCACAATGGTAAATAGAATACAAAAGCGAAATCTATTTAGTAAATACCGACAGTATCTGAACTATTAATATTGTGCAGGAATTTAGAGGATGAATTTTTATTGCTGACATTATTCTGATGTATAGTACTACACTGATTTATTGTATTGACATGAAAAGAGCGACAGACCTACAAACCAAACCAACACCAAAAATCTACTTGCTAGTTAGTATGTATAATAAAATCCCACTTTTCTACAAACAGAAAAACTGTATATGTGTGTAATAGACATTTGCCATATAGTTGTCCTGTGACATCTGACTGGCGGCCTTCCTTGAGGGATCCAACAAGGTGAGGGTCTGGGTGACAGCAGGACTGGGCTCCAAGACAGATACTCTCCATCTCCAGAATGACTATGTGTCTAGCCCCGCCAGACTGATGCCCAGAAACAGGGACATTTTAGAACTTGATCTGCTCCTTGTGGTAGCTGTGACACCCAGTGTCTCAGGGACAGTGACAGCAGCCATGCCATGTCGGGGCCTAACCAGAATGCCCTGGGTCCTGACCTTGGCTGGGTTCCTGGTTGCCTCGGCACCCCTCCTTCTTGTCCGTTTTCTTGAGTTGCTTTCCCTCTGATGCTGAGCTATCCGACTTCCAAGGAGTGCTGTTCCAGTTTAAATTACCCAGAACATGTTTCTCTTCTTCCGTCAAAAACCTGCTTAGCTCAAATCCAAAAAGGTCTGCTGTGGACAGATATCCCTGGGGAATACATTTACGAGGTCCCTTTCTCACAGTTTATGATTTCCTGTATTGCTTGAAGAAATATTTTATGACTCTTGTATATTGTCAGAAGAAACATTAAAGTTATTCCATTTTGAGGAGTGAACCAAACTCCCACTGCGTTCCTATGGTGAGATAAGGGTGTCTCTTTATTAGGCTGGAGTAACAATATCAAATTGACTTGATATCAAATGGCTTTAGTCTCTCTGGTTTCCCATCTATTTCCTTCTTACAAGCACTCTGTACCCATGAAAGTGTATTGAAATTAATTTTTCAGAAGCTATGTAGAAATCCTGAAGAATGGCGATTATGTCCTTTGAAAGTGTACAGGAGATAGTTTCTTTGGTCCAGTAGGAAGCCCAGTAGGAAGACCCCTCCTCTCACTCCCTAGTTCTTCCTTTCCAGTTCCCTCCATCTTCTCAGCTTGAAACATCTTACCAGCCCACATGAGACCCTCTCTGAAATCCCCACTCGTGAATTCCCCAAGTGACATGGGAGGAACATCTCCCTTACAGTTTTGGCCATTACTTGCTGGAATTATAGGTACTTGGGTTCTGTGGCTCAGTCTCTCCCATCTTGCGTCCGCATGTCCCCTTGGTTGGGCTGTGAATTCTTCTGCGGACAAGGCTCAGGACTGGCTATTTTTTTTTTTTAAGATTTTATTTATTTATTTGACAGAGAGAAACACAGCTAGAGAGGGAACACAAGCAGGGGGGAGTGAGAGAGGGAGAAGCAGGCTTTCCGCAGAGCAGGGAGCCTGATGTGGGGCTCGATCCCGGGATTCTGGGATCATGTCCTGAGCCAAGGGCAGTTGCCCAACCAACTGAGGCGCCCCAGAACTGGCTAATTTTTAAAGGTGGCTAGTGCCGTACCAAACACTCATCGAACCCCCCCAGAGGGCACAGGAGAACTCGGAGAAAGAACATTCTCTTTAATGTTGTGTTGGTTATTTTTGAGACAACAGAGAAAACGGAATCAACCCCTCTGCCCCCCATCACTTGTTTCTTTTAATATAAATCTGTAATGCATGACACCCAGAGATGGCATCCCATGAAGACTTGGAGCACAGACTCTCAGCCTCCCCAAGGTGGCTCCTCAAGCGTCGGGAAGTCTGGGTTCTGTGGGAGGCGGGGTTAGCCGATCTTCTGCGCTGGCACCGGGCATTAAGGGCGGAACTGAGGCCAAGGGTAGCCCAGAAAGTTTAATGAGGTCAGAGGTTAAGAAAAGGCAGCTAAAGTCTGGGATTAGGGACTTTTAAGGTATTCTCCCAAGTTTTCTGTGAACCTGTAAATGGCTACCAAATGGGACTAAATAGGTATAGTAATGCTTTGAGGAATGTGGAAAGAATTCAGGTTCACTATCAAATCCAAGTCAGTTTCCTTTATCCATGCTGATGCTGCTGACAGCTAGCTGTAATGGAATCAGCCTTGCTCTGTGTCCTTGCCACCCAGGACAGGTGACATGTGCCACAAATCCCCTGCCTTGCCTTGGGAGCCCCAGCTACGCCAGACAAGCCATAAGCGTGACCTTGTACCAGGTGACATGTGAGGCTCTGAGTCTCCGAGCGTCCCGCCCGGCCCCCTGCTCTGGGCTTGGCATTCCAGAGGCTCTGATGGGGAAATCTGGCCACTTACTTTCTTTGAACAAAGCAGCATCCACATTTGAAGGTTTTCACTTTCTCCTTTTTCGGGTTATAAAGGTGAAGCATTTATTACGGAAAATGTAGAGAATACAGTGAAATAGAAAGAATTTTAAATAACTAGTTTTCCAACAAACACTTTTTTTTTTTAAGTTTATTTTCTTTAGTAATCTCTCCACCCAATACGGGGCTCAAACTCACCACCTTGAGATCAAGAGTCCCACTCTCTTCTGGCTGAGCCAGCCAGGCGCTCCCCAACAAGCACCTTTGACACTTGATTTTTTTTCCACTTTCTATTTTAAAATGCATTTTTACGTAGTCTTGACTGTATAATTTTATATTCTGCTTTTGTGCTTAATATAACAATGACATGTTGCTTAAAAACCGTGTTTCTTTAAAACACACACACACACGCACACACCTTGTTTCTTCTTTCCTTAAAAAGTTTAAAATAGGGGGCACCTGGGTGGCTCAGTTGGTTAAGCGACTGCCTTCAGCTCAGGTCATGATCCCCCACAAAGCAGGCTCTCTGCTCGGCAGGAAGCCTGCTTCTCCCTCTCTCACTCCCCCTGCTTGTGTTCCCTCTCTCTTGTGTTCCCTCTCTCGCTGTGTCTTTCTCCATTAAATAAATAAAATCTTTTTTAAAAAGTTTAAAATATTTATGTGGGTAATACATGAGCACAATACAAAATTTACAAGGTGTAAAAGGAAATGCACAGACAAAACTTCTTGACTATAACTGCTCTCAGAGGCAATATCTGATGCTCTCCTTCTAGAGATATTTTATTCTTACACAAATGTACATGAATATGCATACTCCTTTTCTTTCTTTTTTTCCCCTTCTTTAAAAAAGTAAGCTTTAGGGCACCTGGGTGGCTCAGTGGGTTAAGCCTCTGCCTTCAGCTCAGGTCATGATCTCAGGGGCCTGGGATCGAGGCCCACATCAGGCTCTCTGCTCCTCCTGTCTCTCTGCCTGCCTCTCTGCCTACTTGTGATCTGCTTCCTCCTGTCTCTCTGCCTGCCTCTCTGCCTACTTGTGATCTGTCTCTCTGTGTCAAATAAATAAATAAAATCTTAAAAAAAAAAAAGAGGAAATGCTGTTCCACACTTTGTTTTACTTAGCACTGTATCTTGAGGCTTGTTCCATAATAGAACATAAATCGAATTACATGGTTATTTTATTGAGATATTTACATAAAGTAAAATGCACAAAACTTAACCAAAGAAATCAATTTTATTTTTTTTAACAAATGTATGCATACACCTGTGTCACTATCATCTAGAACAAGATCTATCATTTCCATCATCCCAGAAAGTTCCCTGGTACCTTTTCCGGTCATTCTTTTAAAGATTTTTTTAAAGATTTATTTGACAGAGAGAAACACAGTGAGAGAGGGAACACAAGCAGAGGGGCAGAGGGACTGAGAAAGGGAGAAGCAGGCTTCCCGTTGAGCAGGAAGCCTGATGTGGGGCTTGATCCCGGGTCTCCAAGATCATGACCTGAGCCAAAAGCAGTCGCCTAACCAACAGAGCCACCCAGGCGCTCCATTTTCTGGTCATCCTTTGTCCTGTTTCCCTGAAATTGCTACTCTGGTTTTTATCATTGAAAGATTAGTTTTGCTTATTCTTTTTGTTTGTTTGTTTGGTTGGTTTGTTTTTTTTTAAAGATTTTATTTATTTATTTGACAGAGAGAAACTCAGCGAGAGAGGGAAGACAAGCAGGGGGAGTGAGAGAGGGGGAAGCAGGCCTCCTGCCGAGCAGGGAGCCCGATGTGGGAGTCGATCCCGGGACTCCAGGATCATGACCTGAGCCGAAGGCCATCGCTCAACCAACTGAGCCACCCAGGCACCCCAGTTTTGCTTATTCTTTAAGCATATATATATGCTTTATACATATAACATATTAGAGAGAGAGAGAACGTACCACATGCTTTATATATATATATATACACACACACACACACACAACGGAGAGAGAGAGAGAACGTACCACAAAATGATATCTTTTGCTCAACACCATCTTGTTTTCAAGATTTATCGATCACTTTATATATCAGTGATACTTTTTTTTTCTATTGTCAAGTAATATTCCATTGTAGGAATACCAAATGTGCTGGTCCGGTTGCTGGACATTTAGGTTGTTTCCAGTTTGGGGCTAATATACATAAAGCGGGCATGACCATTCTCGTGCAAACCTGTTTCGGTCTTGGGTATACACCGAGAATGGGACTGCTGGGTCATAGAGTAAGTGGACATTGACATTTATCAGAAACTCTCAAACAGTTTTCCAGAGTGGTTGTACTATTTTACCCTCCCACCAGCAAGGTACAAGAGCATTTCAGGTGCTTCACATCTTAGCTAAGAGGTGGTATTATTAGTCTTTTAAATTTAGCCACTCTGGTGGGTGTGCAATGATCTCTGCTTGTGGTTTGAATATGCATTTCCCTGATAGCTAATGATGTTGAACTTCTTTTTTACATGCTCCCTAGCCATTCGGATATCTTCTTTTCTAAGTGTTTCTTCAAGTATTTTGCCCATTTAATACAACTACCCTTATCTTATTGATTTATAGGAATAGGAATTCTTTATATATCTGAGATATGCATCCTTTTGCCAAATATTTGTGTTACAGATCTTTATTTTTCCCCCAGTCTGTGGCTTTTCTTTTTGTTTTTGTTTTTAAGATTTATCTATTTAGGGGCGCCTGGGTGGCTCAGTTGGTTGAGCGACTGCCTTCGGCTCAGGTCATGAACCCGGAGACCCGGGATCGAGTCCCACATCGAGTCCCACATCGGGCTCCCTGCTCAGCAGGAAGCCTGCTTCTCCCTCTCTCACTCCCCCTGCTTGTGTTCCCTCTTTGGCTGTGTTTCTCTCTGTCAAATAATAAATAAAATCTTTAAAAAAAAAGATTTATCTATTTATTTATTTGACCGTGAGAGCAGGAACATAAGTAGAGGAAGTGGGAGAGGGCAAGCAGGCTTCTCGCTGAGCAGGGAGCCCAATGGGGGCTCAATGTGGAGCTCGATCCCAGGACCCTGGGGTCGTGACCCGAGCCAAAGACAGGCGCTTAACAGCTGAGCCACCCAGGCGCCCCTTCTTTTCACTTTCTTTTTTTTTTTTTTTTTTTTTTTAAAGATTTTATTTATTTGACAGAGAGAAATGCAGCCAGAGAGGGAACACAAGCAGGGGGAGTGAGAGAGGGAGAAGCAGGCTTCCCGCCAAGCAGGGAGCCCGATGTGGGACTCGATCCAGTGTCTCCGGGATCATGACCCAAGGCGAAGGCAGTCGCTTAACCAACTGAGCCACCCAGGCGCCCCTCTTTTCACTTTCTTAATAGTGTCCTTTGATTGCCAGAAGGCTTTAGTTTCAATCAAATCAAGTGTATCCTTTTCTTCTCCTTTTATGAGTCATGCCTCCTGTGTCCTTGCATGCAGAGAGCTGGGATTTTTTGCCAAGCACACGGGACAGGAGAGGGACAGCTTATTCAGTTACAGAATTAAAACTTTGATAATCTCTTGGTAAAATTTCAAGTGGAATAAGAGACATAGATTTTACATGGGAGATTTGTTTGAAGCCGGAGCAGGAAGGCTGAAGGGCATGAGGCCGCTGGGGCATCAAGGCCAAGGAGTAAGAAAAAGAAGAGCTGCATTCAGATATGACTCCTCTGTGAAGGTCATTCAATGTACGGTTGAATGGAAGAGATAGGGTAGAAGAGACAGTGACCAACTGGGAGACAGGTGATTCTGAAACTTGCTGGTGTCCCGGACACAGACTATGTGCCTATCAGGACTCCAGAATATCAAGAATGAGAACTGGTAGGAAAAATCAGTATGTTGGCATGTGTTAGTGATTTCCTGCAGTAGTCTTTAGGATGGTCCCATAAGGAAGACAAGTTGCAGGCTGAAGGTGCCCTGTTTTAAGACAGGGGGGCCCTGGGTGGCTTAGTTGGTTGGGCAACTGCCTTCGGCTCAGGTCATGGAGACCCAGGATCGAGCCCCACACAGGGTTGCCTGCTCGGTGGGAAGCCTGCTTCTCCCTCTCTCACTCCCTTTGCTTGTGTTCCCTCTCTGGCTCTGGCTCTGTTTCTCTCTGTCAAATAAATAAAATAAAATCTTAAAAAAAAAAAAATAAAGTAGATGTAGGGTGCCTGGGTGGTTCAGTGGGTTAAAGCATCTGCCTTCAGCTCAGGTCGTGATCTCAGGGTCCTGGGATCAAGGCCCGAATCCAGCTCTCTGCTCAGCAGGGAGCCTGCTTCCTCCTCTCTCTCTGTCTGCCTTTCTGCCTACTTGTGATCTCCCTCTCTGTCAAATAAATAAAATCTTTAAAAAAATAAAGTAGGTGTAACATAATTTCTTTAAGAATGGCTTGCAATCCAAGTTTCCTGGAAGTCCTATAATTTGGAGGCTTGCAGGTCCAGAGAAGCCGAATTCTCTACCCCATGAGAAAGCACCAACGGAGACAGGAGACTTGGCCAGAGACCAGGTTAAGCAAAAGACTAGCCTATTTACATTGCAGTGTTTTCATCATTTTCTGTGCACAAAGACAAAAAACCTGGGAGCAAAGAACGGATTACAGTCTCTGTCCTTCAGAGGAAGATTTTGGATAGCCTCAAGGCAGAAGCCATTTAACTGAGTGCCAGAGGATAAAGGAGGCGAGTCCTGTGGCTACCAGAATGGGTTTCCCAGTCTCAAAGACTATGTCTAAGACAAGATTTCTGGAATTGACTGGAAAAGACAGAAAGCCTCTTAGTTTTAAGGAATTGCTAATAAGATTTCATTAGCAGTTCAATTTCCTTAAAAATCTTACTGATAACTGCCTTTGAGTTTTACTTCCTATGGCCATCTCCTGGCAGGTGAAGGGCACCAACAGGAAGTGGGCAGATAAAGCTTTGACAGGCCACAAGAAGGGTCACCTGCTGGAGAACCACTCAGACTGGGATATGGACAATAAGGGGCAAGGGAACCCCTCCTTGAGAGAACAACTTGAAACTGCCAGATGGGCTGAGCCAGGCAACCCCTCCGCTGCCCGGCTTCGAATTGCTGATCTTCCTCTGATCATAGCACCCCTGTGGTCTGCCCCACCTCTTTACTCCACCTGAACTTGGGTCAAGTTTCTGGTACTTGTAGGTAAAAGCATTCCAAGAGATAATCTTTTCATAGTGGCTTATATATAGTTTTGGTCTATGAAAAATAAAAAACAAGGGCACCTTGGGTGGTGCAGTCGGTTAAGCCCCTGACTCTTGGTTTCAGTTCAGATGGTGATCTCAGGGTCATGAGATCGAGCCCCGCCTCTGGCTCTGTGCCCAATATGGAGTCTACTTGTGTCTCTTTCTCCATCTCCCTTTGCCCCTCTCCCACTCATGCTCTCTCTTTCAAATAAGTAAATAAATCCTAAAAAAAAAAGTCAAAAACAGTTGGGGAGGGACCTTCCTGGGTGGAGGAGTATCCAAAAGAAAGCCCATCCCAGTTCCCAGCCCCATTTCCACTTTGGCCACATGAAATGGACACACCCACACATGCCTGGTGGCCTGCAGATTCCTCTTTGCTGAAAGTCATAGTTGCAGTTTTCCTTTCCTAAGCAGGGGATGTGGAAAGAGCAGGTAGAGGGGAGACAGAGAGAGCGGGCTCGAGCTCCCCCTAGAGGCCAGCATGATGATTCGATGGAATTTGGGGTTTAGCCGAAGTCAGGGAAAGGATGACTTCACTATCCTACACTGTCACTTCCCTGTAAGGGATACTTCACTGTCCCGCAGTGTCCAAGAAGGAAACCTCTGCAACCGGTCTGGTCCGGGCTGCTTGGTTTGTGTCTGAAATACAGGGCTGGAGGGAGGTCTGTGACCTTACGTCTGTGACCTGATTTTTGCTTCCAAACCACCCAAGGAGAAAACTTTTTAGTTACGCTTTTCTGTTTTGAAAACAGGCAGACACACAGAATGGTTGTATTATTCAGGACACTGTGGTTTTAAGTAAGAGGAGCCAACTCAAATTAGGTTAAGCATAAAGGAAGAATTATAAGGGTATAGTGTTTCACAAAATCCCAGGGCAGGACTGTAGCCAGACCTCAGGAAAGAGCCAGAAGGCTGTCAGGAGGCTCTCGTTTCAGCTCCTCTTTGTGTGTATGTTGCATTTTTTTTTTTTTCTGGCTGAAGGCTGGCCTTCTCAGCTCCTCTGTCGCACGGTGTAAGGGGCACATTGCAGCTCCTGGGCGTGACGTCTCAAGTCCAGCCACCCACGGAGCCTTGCTTTGCAGACCCAGTTCAAATTCTAAGGCAGTCTGACTGGTCGCTGTGCAGGAGCCTGCCTCTCTTGGTCCAAGACATTTTCTTTTTTTTTTTAAGATTTTATTTATTTATTTGACAGAGAGAGAGATCACAAATAGGCAGAGAGGCAGGCAGACAAAGAGGAGGAAGCCGGCTCCCCGCTGAGCAGAGAGCCCGATGTGGGACTTGATCCCAGGACCCTGAGATCATGACCTGAGCCGAAGGCAGAGGCTTAACTCTCTGAGCCACCCAGGCACGCGGTCCAGTGCATTTTCAACCAGGGAGTGGGGTCCCACATACTCTGTGTAGTTGACCACCGTGGAGCATTGCTCCATTTTAACTACTTCTCCCTGCTGTGGTAGAAGGTTCCAGATCATGGGACAGATCTGGAACCTTCTACCACAGCAGGGAGAAGTGTGTCTTCTCCCTGGGAAGAAAATGTGTCTGGGACATACCGATGATAAGCATGTCTTTTTTTTTTTTTTAATTTATTTGACAGAGAGAGAGATCACAAGTAGGCAGAACGGCAGGCAGAGAGAGAGGAAGAAGCAGGCTCCCTGCTGAGCAAAGAGTCCGATGTGGGCCTGCATCCCAGGACCTGAGATCAGGACCTGAGCCGAAAGCAGAGGCTTTAACCCACTGAGCCACCCAAGCGCCCAGATAAGCATATCAAAATGGTCCCCACTTGGGGAATGTTGGACCGTGCTTTAATTGCCACAAAGATACACAACTCTATCCTCCTAGATCATAAACACAATATTTAATCGGGAGGGCAGACATTTTTGTGGAACCAGGCCTGGGGCAAATCAAATATCTGTCTAAATACTTAAATATTTCATTTAGATCTTAATTATTTAAAAGTATTTCAATATTTAAAAGCTAGACTACCTGAAGCCAGCAAACTGTTAAAATTCACCCTCTATCCTCTTGCCTTGACAAATATATCTTTATAATGGCAAAATCAAAAATATTGTCAGGCTGTGGCTCCCGAATAACTAGAAGTTGGCAACAAAGCAATGAAATTTAACGATCATTGTACATGTCCGGTTGTTTAGTTGATGCCTTGGTGACATCTGGATTAGAAAAAATATATAGGTAGATGAACATCATATATTTATTCCATATAAAATAATTTCAGTTCAAAAATTGTTTACATTTATCTTGAGGTAAATTTTGTGCACTTTGAACACATTCATCTTTTTTAATTCCTTAGATCATTATTACTCAGTGGGCTGGTCCACAAATCCATAATGAGCATGCGTCAAAACAGAATCAACACATCACTTCCTCTTGCCATGAAAAAGTGTCAGCGTGACTCAGACAGCGTGCTTCAGACAGCGCGCTTCAGGATGTAGATGGTTTTGATTTGGATCAAGCTCCTTATCTCAGTGCAGACCAAACCCTGGGGCATACTTTGGATTAATGGTTGGCAAAATTTTTGTAAAGGACCAGACAGTAAATACTTTAGGTTTTGTGAGCCACTAAAGGTCTTTTCTTCTTTTTTTAATATAGAACTCTTTCAAATGTAAAAATGGAGATGCCTGGGTGGCTTAATCAGTGAAGCATTCAACTCTTGGTTTCAACGCAGATCATGATCTCAGGGTCATGGGATCAAGCCCCACATCAGGCTCTGTTCTCAGCACGGAGTCAGCTTGGGATTCTCTCTCTCCCTTTCCCTCTGTTCTGACCCCCTGCTTGCATGTGCACTCTTTCTTTCTTTCTTTCTCTCTCTCTCTGTCTGTCTTTCTGAAATAAATAAAATGATTCTCTTAAAAAAATAAAAATATTTATATAAAAATGATCCCGAGCCTGTGGGGCTAAAACCAAGCTGTAGGCTGCCTTTGGTCCAGGGGATATAGTTCGTTGACAGATTAATATTGGTCATTGGCAGAAAGCCAAAAAAACTAAAAACAAACAAAAAATTTCCCAAAAAACAAAAAGCAACCACAAACTGTCATTGGCTACAAATTATGTAAAAAATCTTGATGACAAAAACATGATTAGTGATTTTGCTGAAACAAAAGCAAGAAAATTATAAAATTATAATTATTAAATTAATTTTTATTAATTTATTATTAAGTTAATAAAATTAACTGGATTTCTTTTTTTTTTTTTTTTTTAAGATTTTACTTATTTGACAGAGAGAAATACAGCCAGAAAGGGAACACAAGCGGGGGAGTGAGAGAGGGAGAAGCAGGCTTCCCACCGACCAGGGAGCCCGATGTGGGGCTCGATCCCGGGTCTCCGGGATCATGACCTGAACCGAAGGCAGTCGCTTAACCAACTGAGCCACCCAGGTGCCCCATTAACCCGATTTCTTTACTGCAAGACTTCTGAGAGCCTTTAATATGCTAATGTGAATTGTAATTTGCCAAGAGGGAGCTACAACTTTTGGTATTTTTCAAAATTATTGGACTACCAAAACATTTTTTGTGTCATTTTATGCATTAACTCTGAGCCACATTTTCAGAGATCCTGAGCTACCTGAGAGTATCTTTGCAGGAAAAGAGTGCAAGCCCTAACAGCAGGGCTGGGACAGTAGTTGTAGAACAGAGACAGCCTTCCTCCACAACATGTGATGGCCCCTCTCTGCAGATGACATGGGTCTCGAGCGGTCAACGACTGCAACACTGAACTTACACTGTCTATCGAGACTCTAGCACAGGGTCAGAGGTCAATCCCTGGCTTTCGGGAACGAGTCCTTGCAGTAGCAAGTCTGATACCAAGGAAACCTCTGTTCCGGCAGACAAAGGACTACAGTGCTCCTCTCCCTCCCTCTGCTGCATGAATCCGATCCGTCCTCCAGGGTCCAGGGGAGCTCTCTCCATAGAGCCTCCCCCAGCTGCCTGTCCCTTGGTCACTCCTCCTTCCTCTGATCCCTGATCCCGGCTGCGCAAGTCTGCTTGCGGAATGCACTGGACCAGGCTGCAATGTCCTCCAGACCAGCACCTGCATTATTCACATTATTTGAGTCCCAAAGGTAGCGACAACTAAACATTTGTGGAGGCCAGAGAGGATGCTTCTGACTACAATATAATTTCTCCCAAATAATCCTCAAAAACCCCACAGCCATTCCTTTGACTAAGGAAACCAACCCATACTATCCTCTTTTGCAGGAGCTCCAACAGGATGGGAGATACCGTGTGTGCGGGTGCTCCATAAATGGGACCACATCATACAAATAATGGTTGTCATTGATGGGCTTCTGTCACCCTTCTCAGGGACTGGTCCATTTCTGACGACCCTTAGCCTCTGATGGGTATTTCTAGTAACTGAGCCTGACCCCCCTGCCCCACCCACCGGCTTGTCCTTTACAGCCCTTGTCTCATCAGGATCCCACCCCCAGTTCCGCTGGCTCAGGTACCCACCCCGAGTAAGCCTAGAGCTTTTCGGATGCCCGGGCGCCTTCATGCGAAGCACTGGAGATGGTTCTTGAAGTAGTGGAGCGCCAGCTTGAACTGGACCTGGTCCTTGGTATTGGTCCGGAATGCGCTGTAGGTCTTCTCCAGAGTGGCCAGCTTGGGGTCGGCCACCGGAGAACGGGACTGGTGACCTATGACCACTTCCGGACAGGATCCCACGAACAAGGTCCCAAGCCCGTCGATAAAGAACTCTGCCAAGAGAGGGAGCGCAAGAGCTTCAGCCAGAGATTGGGGCCATAGTCCAGGTCTGGGGGGAGAAGGGGGTAGGGAAGGGCAAGGTTTATACCCATGGGGAGGTTGAGCACCAAGCAAAACCCCCATTTCTCAGAGATGTGGTCAAAAAGGCAGAGAGACCCAGAGGAGCTTTCCAGCTGGACAGAACTATGAGCTCTGGGACTGAGGGAATCAGAGGGGAATGAGGGAGGGGACAGAGCTGCAGGGGAAGTGTGTCTCACAAGGGAGCAGCAGACTGGAGATAACAGTGAGATGGAGGAGGGAGGCAAGAGAGACACTGAGCTCCCTCATTGGGGGGAAAGGGAAAAAAGCCCACTATTGCTGGCAAGGACTACGATCAGTGGCTTGTGGCTCTTGGAAAGGACGAACTCCTGAGGTCAGCCCACAGCTTGCCCCCACCTGAGTGAGCCACCCGCTGCAGGCGGGGGTCGAAGCCAACTCTCTGGAGTCGCTCCGTGTGGGCCAGGAAGAAGTTGACAACGCCACTGGTCACCACGCAGCGGGGGAAGCCATCCAGGGGTCTGAATGAGCCTGGCCTCCGGTGAATACAGTCCCCATTCTGACTCTTCTCCAGCAACAGCTTAAACTGGAACACATTTCCAAGTACGCTGCCGCCTACCTAACCAGGGAGCAGAGAAACCCATGTCAGAGAACACAGACTTGATATCCATGTTGCTTCTGCCAGGAAGACTTCCTGGACTGAACCTCAGTTACAACAAGAATCACACCTGTTCTGTATCTACCCTTCATACTAGTCCTTGGGTACTCTCTTCTGCTGTTGCAGCCACAGCCTTCCACATACCGTGGCTGGGTCCCTTGATCTTTTCATCCTGGTCACCCCAGAAAATCTCCTTGGTAGGAGCAGAAAGCACCAAGTCCAAAGGGCACACAGCTCTGCTCCCCTAACCCTAGGTAGGTCATTTCCTTTCATGAGAAGGAGCAGTGTTTGGGTGCAGGCAAGGAGCAGCCTGCATGCACACAGTTCCCTTTGTGGAGTGCCCACAGCCGGGCTTCTTGCCGTGTATCTCGAGCTGCCTTCTTCCACTCCTCTGCTCCTGGCTCTCCTCCCTGAGCTGTCTGTCCACACACTCAGGGAAGATATGTGCATTTCTATGTGTGAGCCCCCGCAAAACGGGAGAAGTCCTGAACTACCAGAATCTTCATGTCCCGTGGCTCCTGGTCCCCAATCACTAGTTCTTTCCTTCTTCCTTTAGCCAACAGACCCTCTAAGTTGTAAGTAGACTAAATGAAGCTAGCCAGCTATGCCACTAAAGACGGACGCTCCCCACTTCCCTTGAGAGGACTGACCATGTGTCTAAGTCCCGGCTTTGGCTGGAGGGATGTGAGTTAGAGGGGATGTCTGCAACTTCTAGCACATTAGGCAAAGACAAATGCTTGTCCTTCATGTTCTCTCCCTCTTTCTTCCTGCCATGCAGGGGAGGACCCCGGGGATGGCACAGCACCATCCTTGACGCTGGAAGCAGTCAAGGGCTCGCTTGGATTTTTACAGGACAGGAGCTCTGCTTTCCGCCTCACTGATCCTACTGTGATTTGCTCCCTGGAAGAGTAGCCAGGAGATACGTGAGTCAAGGGGGTGATGCCTTGGGCACTGTCCTCCTGGAGGAGATCACTGCAATCCCAATGCCACTGATTTTCTTATTTATTTCTTGTTTTTCTATTCTTTTCTTTTTTAAAACAGCTTTTATTAAGCTATCTTTGACACATTAAAATTGTACCTGTATTTTAATCCTATATATTTAAGGTACACAGCTTGGTGTTTTCCTGTGTGTATTCATTGTGAAAAGACCACCACAATCAAGCTAATTACCATGTCATTACCTTCTTGGTAACCGTTGTGGGCGTGGCCAGAAGACTGAAGATCTGCTCTCTTCACAGATTTCAAGAATACAATACACTATTATTAACTTAGCCGCCTTTTTCTTTTCTATATATCAAGTGACTTTTGATGTTCTCATTTTCTTTCTTCTTTTTTAAATGTCATGAGGGTTGTGTATGCTTTTAAAACTTTGTAACATTCGCATTTTTTTTTTTTACATAAACACACCATTTTAAAGACAGAACAAGGCTTAAGGTGGGAGGGGGGATGTAATTTGCTCAAAGAAAAAATTTGGAGGCCCAAACCAAAACCACACAGCTCCTGATTCCTGCTGAGCTGTGCATCATCATTCCCTCCAGCATCATCCCCTCCCCTAGCCCCTCCCTCTTCCCCCTCCTCTTCCCCTTCCCTCTCCCCGTTGTCTCTACAGGTTGCAACTGGGATGAAACTGGCCACTCTCCCTTACCACATCCAGTTCTGTTTTCTCGAGGACATCCACCAGCACCTCAATCTTGGTGTTGTTGTTGAAGAGGAAATCATCGTCCACCCAGAGAACATATTTGGTGGTGACCTGAGAGATGGCCAGGTTCCTACCAGCGAACCAACCCTGCAGGTGGAATGAGGTCAGATCGGTGGTTGCCCTTCCTGGACACATCTTAGAATCACCTGGGAACTTTCTAAATTCCCAATAGCCAGGCTGCACCCCAACAGCGGTTGAAAACCACTGGGTTCAAGGGCATCTGTGTCACAGAGACACTGGAGGAAGGACGGTGACTCCCTGAATCACTAGGAAGTCCTCCCTTGGTCCTAGGACCAATGTGGACGGATTGAAGTCGTTATTCAACTGAGTCTCTGTGGCGCTCCTTCCATTTCTGCTGATGGTGCCTGGAAGGTGATGGAGGGTGGGACGCCAAGGTATGTAGGCTATCCATTTCCTTCTGTGTGTCCGTGGAGGAAGGAAGGTGTGTGTGCAGGAGAGAGAGAGAGCCTCTAGCTTGGGTAGAATCATAGCGATCACAAGTTTCTCGGCAGGTCAGGAATCCCTAGACTGTCAGACACCTCAGGTCACTTAGAAGGACCTCAATTGTGGTGCCTGAGTGGCTCAGTCATTAAGCATCTGCCTTTGGCTCAGGTCAGAATCCTCGAGTCCAGGGTTCGAGCCCCACATCGGGCTCCCCACCCAGCTGGAAGCCTGCTTATCTCTCTCTCACTCCTCTGCTTGTGTTCCCTCTCTAGCTGTGTTTCTGCCAAATAAATAAAATCTAAAAAAAAAAAAAAAAAAGAAGGACCTTAATTAATGTCCATACTAAGTACAAGGGAAGGCAAATTAATCACTTCATTATTGCAGAAACATTAGAGCGATCCATTTCTCTGTGAATTTGGAGTTGGCAAAGGGACTTAAAGGAGAGTCCCACCCCCCCCCACCCCTGCTCCAGGATCACACCACCCTGGGAAAGTCACTCAGGCATCCCCATTCGGGGTGGAACCTGACTCTGGGCCCTCTTTCCCAGGACCCAGACGTCTCCCCATCTGGGCGGGACGTACCTTCCCAAAGGGCATGGTGTAATACTCCACATGGTTGTCATTAATCTTCAGCGGCTCCTTGCTGTCATCGGCCACAATCACCGTCAAGTCGGGGTAGTACTGGCGAAGGCTGCGGAGCATGGCCATGAGCTTGTGGGGACGGAGGAAAGTTTTGGTGGCAATGGTCACCAGGTCTCTGAGCTTCCTCTCTGGACAAAAAAGGGTGGATGTCAGAGCTCTGCCTTTCGCGAAGCCTCGCTGACTTCACTTGCCCTGTTCTAGTGATTTCTTTATGCCACGCCCTCTAGGTGTGGGCCTCGTGCCTCTCGTACACAGCGCTTAGCATGAGTTTATTAGTCAGAATATAAAACAAATGTATTTAAAACACAGCCAGCCCGCTGAAATTTTTTATCTGTCTTCTAGAATTTCTTTTCCTGGTTCTGCTGGCTTGACTATGCCATCTCCTAGCATCAGTGTGAATGCTTCATCTCACCAGCACTGTTTGCACCCCGCTATCATGCTAATACTAGGAACTGAGATGCACAGAGCTGTGCCCATCAAGGGGTTCAAGATGCAGAGGGGAGGGGTGGGCTCTGTTGGGGTTGATGCAGGCTGAAACCCACAATGGCTTGTGGAGGAGTGCTCCAGAACCCCACTGCAGGGCTCTGCTCAGAATGATAGAAGTCAGAGAAGTCTTTCCAGAATCCTCTTTTTTTTAAAAAAAAAAAAAAGATTTTATTTATTTATTTGACAGAGAGATCACAAGTAGGCAGAGAGGCAGGCTGAGAGAGAGGAGGAAGCAGGCTCCCTGCTGAGCAGAGAGCCAGATGCGGGCCTCGATCCCAGGACCCTGAGATCAAGACCTGAGCCGAAGGCAGAGGCTTTAACCCACTGAGCCACCCAGGCACCCCAGAATCCTCTTTTTAATACCTGTTGCACCATTACACCTGCCCCACCCTCGGGGCCTGAGGGCATGAGGGAAAAGTGATCAGTGGGAAGAATCGAGGAGATTGTGTTCAAGGACATGCCAAGTGAATCGTGCCCTCTGTTTTCTTGGGCCACATGCCAGTTTGGTTCTTATGTTAGAGGAAAGAGAGAACCAGGGACATGCATTGCTAGAGGATGTGGTCAAGACTGGGGGCTTCTGGCTAAGCTGGTGGTATAGCTTTCTGTTTGAGAGTCCTTATTTTTTCCCAAATATATAGCAACAATAAAAATACAAACATAGAACTATGCTCAAAAATACACATTACTTCCAAGGAACCAAAATAAAAAGCAGCAAGCAGAGCTGGGACCTCTTGCATTCTGGGATCAGAAGGAACAGAGGAGGCTGATTCTGAGAGGTCACAGAATTAAGGTTATCTCATGGGATGTGTGGGTCCACAGCCGGGCTTTTTGCTAGAAGCCACGGACTAGAGCTAGGTTGCATACCCTCCATCTGTCTCCACTACCTGCCCGGCAAGGAACCCCACAACAGCCATCACCCCTACACGCACCTCTGGGTGCAAACAGAAATGACAGCCACAACCTGTGCCAAGCCATCTTCAGGCCCAGCAACTGGCTCTTTTATAACTCCGGTGTCACCGTGAGACTGGAACCCTGAGCCTCCAGTATGAAAAGGTAGACCAGAAAACTGGAGTGACAGGGCATAGATCTGCAGATAACGCTGTGAGATGGGAAGGAGCCAGGAGACAGAAGGGGAGAGGAGAAAATAAACAAGCAAGCAAAACCTCCTACTCAAGATGAGCTCACCCACAAAAATTACAGAACACTTTATGAAAATTAGTATGAACGACATCCAATGAATCTCCCTTATACAGATGAACCTGGTCCAGACAGACCGAAAATAGCAGAGAAATCCAAAATGATGTAAATTAAGAATGTTCAAGGGCCGCCTGGGTGGCTCAGTCGTTAAGCCTCTGCCTTTGGCTCAGGTCATGATCTCAGAGTCCCGGGTTTGAGCCCTGCATTGGGCTCCCTACTCAGCGGGAACCCTGCTTCTCCCTCTCTCACTCCCGCTGCTCATGTTCCCTCTCTAGCTGTGTTTCTCTCTGCCAAATAAATAAAGAGAATCTTTAAAAAGAAAGTTGAATACAATTAAGCAATATTAGAATTTTTTTCTCATTTGTCAGGAATCATATCAGAGAAGTTACTTTCATCAATTCTCCTCGGCCTTTCACCAACTAGCTCGACAAGATCCCACCCTGCAGCCCCAGGAGCCGGGACCTTACCTGGTCCGGGGTCATATAACTTGGGGATGACAGGATAGCGGATGGTCACCGGAAACTTGGCCACCGAGGACTTGGACCCTAGACTCACTGGAGGGAGAAATAAGGTCAAGGAGGGAAGCACGGAGTGCAGGTCACTCCCAACACTGCCCCAAGGAAGATGATTTACATCAGGGGTGAAGGTCCGGTAGAGAAGATCCTGCCTGAGATGAGACCCCACGGGAGTCGACAGTCTTCTGGCTCCTGACTTGTGTGTCCCTGGGATAACTGGCTGAATGCTTATTTTTTTAATTAAATAATCTCCATGTCCAACATGGGGCTTGAATTCATGACCCTGAGATCAAGAGTGGCATGCTCACTCTTGACAGAGTCAGCAAGGTGGGCTTGGAATCAGAGGGTCTCAATTAAGTTTGACTTTGCCATAATAATGGGAACTACTTGCTTGCTTCAGCAACACAAGTATTCAAATTGGAAAGATAGAGAAATCAGCATGGCCCCTGCGCAGGGACTCCACACAAATTCAAAATACCTTGGGTAAATCACTTACTCTTCCTTCTTTAGCTACAAAACCAGGATTAACACCCCTTGCCCTGTTTTATCTCACAGGGTCATTTGGTGAAAGGAAATGTTTGGGAATCTGTAAGTAGAGAGAGTGTGCTCTCTTTAGTCTGTGGTCATGCATAATCAATCCTGTGCTTCATTTTTCATTGTCCTGGGATTGCATCCTGGGTCAGTAGTCAAAAGAGAAAAGAGTGACTTTAATTGCCCCACGTCCCTCTTTTCCTGTTAGTGCCCAGGACAAGATACCAATGCACAGATTGGGTCCCTTCTCTCTCGCAGTCTTCAGCTCTGAGAGCTATGGATAATGGGGAACAGAGCCAGGTGGTTTCCAGGTGCATAGCATGAAGGATCTGCCCTCACAGAAAGATGCATGTTCTTTCCTTCTTTCCTTCAAGTCACACTATGAGATCAGTAGCAACATGGGAGTAATGTTGGGGACAGTAATTGAGAAGTTAGAAGTCTAGGGTTAGAAGCAAGAGCAAGGGAAGAATCCTAAATGCTGGCAGGCTTCCTGGAGGAGGAGGATTTTAAGAGGGTCTGGTAGTGTTTTCCCACTCCCTAAGCATTTTGCTTAGAACAGGCTCTCACCCACGTCCACCTTTTGGGGCTGGTACACCGAGCTGGTATATGTCACGTGCTGGAGGATGAAATTCAAAAGCTTCCGGTCACTGGTCAGAATGGTCAGTCGCTTCTGGCCTCTGCCCTGCACCACACCGTCTGGAATGTCAGCGAGGGTATTCAGTGTCCCCAGAGAAGCTGTCAGGGTGACCTAAGTTGGGTGAGGCAGAAAGACGCTGAATGTAAGGGAAAGCACATGCCCAGGATGGCCAGCAGGGGGCAGAGCACGTGCGGCTGAGAGGACGCAACCCAGAGTGTCCCTGGATGCTTGGGTCTGGCTCCAAAGCCATTTGCGCTCTATCCCTAGCAAAGTCGAATCAAGTCCTAGGGACTCGTGTATTCCAGGGCCATTGGTCTTAGGTCTCGTCTCGGTTTGCAGGATCCCATTGTTCTAGATTTCTCACTCTCGCCGGATGCTTCTTTTGATTTCCGACTGCCTCCTCCATCTCTGTCGGACCTCCCAGTGGAGTTTTTCCAGGTTTGGTTCTGTGCCCTTTTTCCTTCCTATTCAACACCTTCTCACTAGCGGGGGCGGCTTTAAATATCATTCATATGCTAATGGTAAAAACAAAAACAAAAAAACAACGAGCGTCTCCTGCTCCCTTCTTATTCTTAAGACCCAACAGTCCGGTGGCTCTGCTGGGAAGTGCCACAGGCAACTGAAATGCTCACAATCCAACCGCTGATTTTCCCTTTAAACCTGTTTGCCACCTTCTCTCTGGTTCCCCTGCCTCATGAATGGCCCCTTCATCCATTCAACTGGTTCTGTCCCTAACGGAGGTCATTCCTGTTCTGAGTGAGTCCCGTTGGGTCTACCTTCAATATGTAGATAGAACTGGTCCCCTTCTCTCCATCCCACTGCTACTCCCTAAAGCTCCTCTCCTCTCCTGCCTTCTCATCCTCCCAGCAGCTAGGTATTTTTATGAAAAGTACGCTGGGTTCTGTCCTGGTGTTTTCTGAGATCCAAATTCTAGGTCCTGGGAAAAGAGTAGTAAGAGCAAGACTTATATTCTAGTTGGGGAGAAGAGCGGTTAAGTATATCGTGATGCATACAAAAGAACTCAGGTGCAGGAAAGCACCCTGAAGAAGATAACACAGAGTACCGGGAAAGTGGCAGCGGTAGGGGAGGGGTGCTCTGCTGAGAGTGGGGGTGGGTGGAGAATGCCCTCAGAGGATAGAGTAGTTTTGCAGATTTGCTCACTCACCATCAGCAGCATGGGAAAACGAAAACTACATTTCCCAGACTTTTTATTTTTATTTAAAGATTTTATTTATTTATTTGACAAAGAGAGATCACAAGTAGGCAGAGAGGCAGGCAGAGAGAGAGAGGGAGGAAACAGGCTCCCTTCGAGCAGAGAGCCCGACGCCGGCCTTGATCCCAGGACCCTGAGATCATGACCTGAGCTAAAGGCAGACACTTTAACCCACTGAGCCACCCAGGCACCCCAGACTCCTTTTTAGATTAGGGTTCTGAATGCAGTTTGCATCCTCCGCCATCTGCTCCACGCACCAGGCTGCATTGGAGCTACATTAAGCGGAACAGAAGGCAGAGCATGGAGCCCGGGGCTTGCGGGCTGGGGGCAACCCTGACGGAGGCAACATGCACAGGAGCCGGGGCTGTGTCGACAGCCTCCTCTTGCAGCAGAAGCAGCAGCCTCTGCCTGACCTCTGGAAGTCCTTCTTGGAGCTCCAGCCACTCACATGGCTGGAAAAATCAAGCCGTCTGGAGGCATCCCCATCCCCTCCCCGACCTTGGACTCATATCCGATACTGAATCTGGATGAGCACTCTGTCAAAATCCGAGACCAGCCACCACCAGGGACGGGGCGTGATGCCAAGTACAAAAAGGGGCTGTAAGGGGACTTACCTCATAGATGGGGGCCTCTGGTCCTTCAAACTGGAGACCTGGAGGACACAGGAAAAAAAGCATAAAAAATATCATTTGAGAGGATGCCAAGGCTCGCTGATGCTCACTACCTTCTTGATGACTCCTATACACCCTTCCAGAATTCCTTCCGGGGTCACCTCCTATGCACGGTGTTTGTTGACCACTCCCCTCTCCCTGGCATCCTGTTAGGTGGTGTCCCATGGTCCTTCTCAAATTCCAGTGGATCTAAAGCCTCTGATGCCCACCCTCAGCACTGGATGGTACTGTGAATTAATCCAGCCCCTTCCTGGCATCTCTGTTACGGAAGGGAAGGCAGCATGTTTAAGTGATGAATTATCTTTATATGAGGTTCCTAGAATAGTCAAATTCATAGAGACGAGACAAGACATTCTACTGAATGGTGGTTGCCACAGGCAGGAGAGGGGAAGAAAGTCAATGTTAAATGGGTACAGAGTTTCAGCTGGGGAAGATAAAAAAGTTCTGGAGATGGATGATGCTCACAGCTGCAGAACAATGAGAACATACTTATTGCCCCAAAACTGTGTGCTTAAAAATGATTAATATAGTAAATTTTGTTATGCATACTTTACAATAAAACAAGGACTCGTCCAAAATGGCAAATCACTTTTTAAATGACTGTTCAAAAATACTAGCAATTCATCCAAATATATGTATTTATCTCTGTTCCCATCATATGACTACTTCAAGTTCTGCTTCAAATATAGCCTCCCTACAGGGCCTTAGATAACGCATGTCATCTGTGAAATCAGCAAAATAACATTTACCTCCCAGGGACATGGTCCTAACCTAGAGAAGTGTGTAGAAATCCCTTGTGGAGGAGAGTTTTAACCAACACTAAATATTCTTTCCAACATGCTCTCCCAGGGGATGGGCTCATCTTTGCCTGATCTCATGATCCTAGAGGACACGAAAAAGCCAATCCTGTCCTAAGATTCCTTGAAGCACACAGATTTCTGTCCTCTTCTGTGCTACCCCGGATCCCCAGCGAGGTCACGGAGGCTTAGGGCGATTCCCAATGGTGGAAACATTGAGACTAGCCACTAAGTGCTGAGAGTGGGGGTGGGTGGAGAATGCCCTCAGAGGGCATGTCAAGCTTCCCCCATTGTGCTGAGTACATAGCAGGCATTCAGTGAGTGACTGCTTCCTTCCACTCCCCCATTTTGCTTAAGAAGAGTTAAGAAAGTTGCCTGGCTCCTCTCCAGGTGGAGCTCTACCTACCCGGGATGGGGACTGTGTGCAGGGGCATGACCTCTACCCCATGGACCAGGTACCCAAAGGGGAGGTTGGGCTGAGCCAGCAGCGGCGGTGCGCGGGGCAACCCTTCTCTGCAGGAAACAGAACCAGAACTGTTAGCAGCTGCTCTCGCGCCTCCCTGGTCAGTTCTGAGAGTGGTCCCTGTGCCCGGAGCTCTGTGCTGCCAATGGGGAGAAAGAAATCGAAAGTAGACTGTCCAGTTCACCCATCTTTTCCTTCCCTCCTTTATTCACCCTTCCATTCCCCTCCCTCCAGCCTTGAATTCCACAAAGGAATTGAGGCACTTTACAACAAAGCATATACAAAATTAAAAACACAACCAGTGAGAAAGAAAGAAACCAAATAACAGTAACAAGACCATCTGGGCAGACCCAGCTGCAGCAGCCGAATGCCAGGGTCACAGGTACACTTCCTGGTAGTCAGGGTAAAGAGCGATGGACAGTCAGTACTCTGGTCTTCTTATCAACAGAACAAAGCAAACAACTTCTGAGGCAAATAAACCTTTCCCTGGCACTGAACTCAAAAAAGAAAATACATCACAAGAAATGAATTGTTGCCTCAGTATTTTTGGAGCAAACACAGTGATGATTTTCGTATGGTTTTGTTGTTAAAACAACCTCAGTGGAGGGCAAGCACATAACAAGCCAGAGAGATTCATTCTTTGGGGGACTAAGGTAATATGGTTGAGATACAGCCTTTGGGGATCCAGTGTAGCCAAGGGTATCATTTAGATTACCTAGAAGAAAGATTAGACTACTATAATGAATGTGAGACTACAAGAGACGAAATTTAAAAATGGGAAATGATGTAAAGAGGCAATTAACAGAAGAGCAAGTACAAATGGCTAGTGCATAAATGAAACATGCTCAACTTCAAAATTAACCAGGGAACTGCAACTTTAAAAACAATCAACTGGAGGTGCCTGGCTGGCTCAGTTGGTAGAGCCTGTGACTCTTGATCTCCCGGTTGTAGGTTCAAGCCCCACGTTGTGTGTAGAAATTGCTTAAAATAAACTTCTTAAAAAAAAAAAAGGCAATGAAATACCTTTTTCATTAATGTTTCAAAATGTAACGATGAGTATTGGTTAGGTAGAGCATATCTAAGGTACCAACTCCTCATGAAAGTGTGAATTAATATAGATGCTCTCGAATGCAATTTGCCAGTATTCATTAAATGTAGAACTAATACGCACCTCTCAGGAATAAGCGATTCATGCTAGTTAAGGGGCAAAACACCTGCCTGTGTAAACAGCAACATGCATAAGGAGGTTCATTTCAGCACTGTTTGAAATGAACATCCTTACACACATCTGAACAAAATAAGGAAAGAATGTAAATATAATGTAAGATTATTACTATAAACTATGTAAATGTAATAATGAAAATTTATCCCAAATTTGAACTCCCCCATGGGAGAATGGCTTAATAAAATTCAGTGTATTATATTTGTAGCTGCATAGCGATTAAAAGGAAGGAACTAGACATACAGATAGCTCTTAAAAATGTACTTAATGAGGGATTCCTGGGTGGCTCAGTCCGTTAAGCATCCAACTCTTGGTTTTGTCTCTGGTCATGATCTTGGCGTTGTTGAGTTTGAGCCCCATGTCGGGCTCCAAGCTGTTAGCGGAGCCTGATAAAGAGAGAATGGAGATTCTATCTCTCCCTCCCCTTCTGTCCCCTCTCCTGCCCCCTTCCCGTGCTCAAGCACTGTCTAAAACAAAAACAAAAAAAGTAAATATATATATATTTATATATAAAATGAAAAAAAGCAAATTCTGGAGAGATTTGTTCTTACGGTATCAATTACATTAAAAACACACACACACACACACACACACACACAAAAAACCATACACACAGATGGGTAAACAGGTGAAAGGGACAAAGCAGTGAATCGTGTATAGAATTGTTGAATCCCTGTATTGCAGTCTTGAAACTAATATAACACCGTGTGTTAACTACACTGGAATTAAAATTTAAAAATACACACAAAAACCCAAGAGTAAATGTTTATGTGGATACAGACACACATACATATGTATGTGATTATGTGTGTCCATCTGTGTATATAGCAGAATAAAAAACAGTGTGGAATGATCTATAGCAAACTCCTAAGGGCAGATTGGGTTGGCAAGGGAGCATACCATATAAGGTAGGGAAGCAAGGAGAGTTGAGGGCGTTGGTTCAAGGGGACTTTTAAAATTTTTATTTTATTTATTTTATTTTTTTAAAGATTTTACGTATTTATTTGACAGAGAGAGAGAGATCACAAGTAGGCAGAGAGAGGGGGAAACAGGGAGCCCGAGATGGCGCTCGATCCCAGGACCCTGAGGTCATGACCTGAGCTGAAGGTAGAGGCTTAACCCATTGAGCCACCCAGCCACCCCTATATTTTTTTTTTTAAGATTTTATTTATTATTTGATGGAGAGAAATACAGCTAGAGAGGGAACACAAGCAGAGGGAGTGAGAGGGGGAGAAGCAGGCTTCCTGCTGAGCAGGGAGCCTGATGCAGGGCTTGATCCCAGGACTCCAGGATCATGACCTGAGCCCCAGGCAGTTCCTTAACCAACTAAATGAGCCACCCAGTAGCCCCCATGTACTGCTTTTTGAGTGAAGTATAATACGGAGCTAATCAGACTCAAATGAACCAGAAATCTGACCCAGTATCAAGCTCCACTCATGATTTCAAGACAATTATGTGGTAGAGGCAGAGCCCCCAGAGATCCTGGGCATCTGGTGATTCACCTGCCACGCCCTCCAGCGCCATTTGGATGGGGAAGGATGACAGGCGTGATCTCCAAATGGGGCTTTGCCAGATTCCCTCACACAGCGGAGAGCACGTAAGTTACGAATCATCTCCATTTTATACCCACAGAGGGTTGTCCAGCTAAGGTGACGTTTGCCAGGGGCTGAAGATTCTGTGTTACTTGTTCTGTGATCCCTTTGGCCCTGTGCTGAACTGGGCACAGAGAGACTAAGAAAATCCCATTCCTGGAGGGGAGAACCCGGACTGAGACACCAGTAACTAGAATACTAGGTCACCCATTCAGAAACAGGAATGAGGCCAGCTCTGCATGCTACCTTCTGGAACATTCCAGAATTGGAAACTCCTCTCCCTCCTAAGACCTACTGCAGCACTCCCCCTGACTAGTACTGAACTTCTGAGCTTTGGACTGAACTCCTGAATTCCACACCGTTTGCTGAACATACCCTGGGGGCCGCAGAGCACCCACGGTCACTCCACACTGAGCTGGGGGGCTCTCGGTGTATTAGGGAGGCTGCAGAGTGGGCGAGGCGGAGGGTGGAAGGGACACGGGGAGGGCTCGCTGACTGTATCCTCTCGGTTCCGGTTCCTCTGGGAGCTCCCTGGGGAGCAGGCTCTAGATCAGTTCTGTCTTTGTACCAGACTCAGTGCCTTGCTCAAAGCATTCAGGCTGTTTCTGAAAGGGAGAAAGATCCGAGGCATGGCAGGGAGGGAGCTGAGCATCTTCTTCCCTGGCTACGGCCATGATGACAGGAGGCTCAGTTCACATCAACGATTACTACCCGGCTGTTTGTTCTTGTACCGTGTTGCTAGGGATAATCCCAGGAGAGCTGGGCATTTCCCCAAGCAAAGGAGGGGCATGTGAGGACAGGTCCAGCTCCTAGCCTTCCCTGCTTGGAGTCAGCTCCTTCTTATAATTAATTCCTCTCCCCAGCTCCCTCGGGAACAGCACCCCCTTGTAAGAGTCGCCAGCTTCATGTTCTCCTACCCCTCGAAGGTCCCCCATCTCACTGTCTCCAGTGCCTTCCAAGCTCCCTGCCTCTCCTCCCTTCCCCCACCACGCCCTCCTGCGATGGGCACACCTGAGGTGTTCCTTGCTGGAAACAGCCCTGACCTCCTTCCTCCAGCAGCCCCACTGCTCAGACCAGAGATAGAAGCCATCGTTCCTCAGGAATGTGCCCCTGTGTTTCCCCTCACACCATTCACAACAACTCTCAGTACGATTACTAATCCCCATTTTACAGAAGGGGGTAGGCAGCCTGCCCAAGGTCATCTGGCTGGGACATGGAGGATGCAGGACCCGAAGGCAGCCGGTTAGTTTCCCGTGGCAGCACTGTTAACCAGAGCCCCACCGCTCCTCACACAGCCAGAAGGGGCCAGGGTTCAAATCCATGCCAGAATCATCTGTCTATCCCACTGGTCCTTTGACTCCCAACGCTGCCTCCTGTTGGTACCCCCATTTCTCCTCTGTGGAGTCTCCCATTTGTTGCAGGGGTGGGGGGTGCTAGTTGATTCCCCAAATCAAACCTGGAGGGACCCAACTCACGCTTTCCCTTCCGTGATTCATGACTCAGGCTCAGCAAACCGAGCACCTGGGGACCGTTGATCCCAGAGGCACAGACACCACTGTCCATCAGTAGAAGGAACATTTACCTTCCCACTGACTGCACAGCAGGTCTCCTTGCCTCCCCTGTACCTTCCCTACAATGTATTCTCCGCTGAAAAGCCAGAGTGATATTTTACAAAATATCTCAAGTAAGAATTTACCACTTTTAAAAACCATTCAGTTCTTGGGGCACCTGGCTGGCTCAGTTGGTGGGGCGTCCGACTCCTGCTTTCAGCTCAGGTCATGACCTCAGGGTTGTGAGATTGCCCCGAACTGGGCTTTGAATTCATTGTGGAGTCTGCTTGACACTGTCTCTCTTCCTCTCCCTCTGCCCCTTCCCCAACTCATGCCTTCTCTAAATAAATAAATAAATAAGATCTTCAAAAAAAGCAACTGTTTAATTCTTTGCAGTACTCAGAAAGCAAAATCCACGCTCCTCTTCCCGGCTTACGCTGGTCATCATGACTGGCCTCTCTCTGAGCTCATATCCCACCAGCCCTCCCCTGAGTGACTAGGGCTCCAACAACCAGGGCTCAAATCCTGGTGCTCGTCACCTGTTGCTTGTCACTCAGCCATCACGAAAGACCCCCCCCCATGACTGAGGTTCTAGGCCTTGGATTAACTCTTCCTTCTGAGCTGCTCCTTCATAGGAGATGGTGGGGACTCCTGCTTGACATACAGGTCAGAGTTCAAGGTCACCTTCATTCATCATCCCGGCAAATTTTATGCGATCGAGTAACATTCTACCATACTATTTTAATTTAGTTAATTTATAATGATCTAATAGTTAGGTGATTATGTGTCTCTGTTTTTTTTTAAAAAAAGATTTTATTTATTTATTTGACAGAGAGAAACACAGCTAGAGAGGGAACACAAGCAGGGGGAGTGAGAGAGGGAGAAGCAGCTTTCCCTGAGCAGGAAGCCCCATGCAGGGCTTGATCCCTATCCCCTGGGACTCCAGAATCACTTCTTGAGCTGAAGGCAGGCACTTAATGACTGAGCCACCCTGGCACCCTGAGTTACGGGCTCTTTGTATGTTACTACATGCACATAACAAAGCCTTCATAAGCGCATGAAGGAAGTACCTTTATTATAATTTTCCATATGAAGATACTTAAGTACTGGGAGGTCAAGTAATTTGCCATCCAGTCTATTCCAGAGTTCAAGTCCCTAAGTATGGTGTTCTTATTTTTATTTTTTATCACAGCATACCTTCTGCTATAAATCATAAATGATTGCTGGAAGGAAGGAAGGGAGGAAGGAAGGAAAGCAGGCAGGTGGGAGGGATTGCTTGAAGGAAGGGAAGGAAGGGGAAAGAAAGGGAGGGGAGAAGAGGGAGCAAGGGTAGGCCTGTCCAGCCCTCCTGTGCTCCCTCGGGTCTTGATTTCTTAGCCTGATCATCCTATCACCTATGGTTTTGAGGAGGTTCCAACATCCTTCCCACAAACACCCTTTTGATATAAGCCCATCAGAATCAATCACTGCTCTTTCCAACCAGCAGTCCTGGCCTACACAGCCCAGGCATGTCATTCTGCGCAACATATAAATGAATTAGAGGTGCGGAGGCTGCAGTCACCGCGGTGAGCGCCTCGGTGCCTGAGCGCTGTGCTGCCCCCACCACACGGATGCCCCAGACTATTCTCATTCCTTTGCTCTGTTCTTACCACGAAATGCTCTAGGCGTGCAAAGTCTGATGCATCTTCACTTGTGGGCCATTTTCCTCTGTTCTCCTCCTTGCTTTATTCCTAACAGTTCTCCCCAGGGACTCCTGTAAGCAAGGAGTTCCTCCCTGTTTTCTTGGGACCCACACCTTCAGGACACAGTAGAGAGAGCTTTTTGCTCTACCCTAGGATCCAAAAACGGTCTGCGTTACCTCCTCTGAAAGTGTTCAAATTCAGCCTGTCTCCTCGCTTTCACCGCCGAGAGCTCACTCTGGCTGTAGGCATCCTCAAAGTTATATCTTTCCTGCAGTGTGGCAGCTTCACATTTGCACTGGTTTTTCGGGAAGAGCCTAAAACCAGAGAAGGACTGTGAACATGGAGTGGGTGAGTGGGCTGCGGGGTGAGAGAGAACCCGGGGTTGTCATTGTGTGGTTCACCCCAAGCATCTCCTTCCCATATAACCACCTGTCCTATTTGGGAGGAAATCCTGGAATCCCAGCAGCAGCCCCTCCCAGAGATACAGGGGTGGGGTGGCAGAAGGGGAAGAAGGCTCCCTCTCTGGAAATTATCTCCTGCACCAAATGTCTTTGAACTTGAGTTATGTGAATGCCAGTGGCATCTGGGCCCCACCAGAAGAGGAGGCCAGCGGGACAGAAAGGCAGCCTCTTTCTTACAGTTTTAGCCGAACTGGCCCTCCATAGTTTTAAGGGACTTCACTGGGTGCTGTGAGACCACACTATACCTTGCAAACCAGACCTTCTCCAGGTCCCAGTCGGATCACTAGAACAACAAGCACAGGTTTGGGAAGACGGGGACCTGGCAATAAACTGGGCACAGTAAACCATTGGAGCAGGGGAGACGTCAGACCAACGTGGAATAACTTGACTCTCACCAGATGCCATCGAAGGTAAAGAGGTTCTTCAGACGTTCCTCAGGTAGAAGCTTCAGCCTCTGGTCGGCCAGTGCAGAATGAGGGAGCTCTGGCGTGGGGCTACTGAACTCCACCCTTCTGATGATAAATATAACAGTGCCAAGTCCTAAGAGGAAAACGGAGATCTTGAGGAGCCACAGACACTGAGACCTGCTGGATGACAGAAAAACATATTCCATTAACATCTTTTTTCTTGATCACATAATAAATGACTGGACGTGTAATATACATGGGAATAATAACTTGAGGAAAATGTAAGTGAAATATCTTATACTACTTACCAAAACTGATTTCTGATTTTAAAAAAGAGTAAAGAGTCAGGCCGCAACCAAGAGACTCAGAAAAATCACAAAGCAAAGATGGGCAAAAAACACCCCAAGGGGGACAAAAAAGAAAGTAAGATTTGTAATATTTATGTCAGCATAGTTGAATTCAAGGCCAAAAAAATGCATTAAATAGGACAAAAAAGATCACTTACATTGACCAAATACATGACCCACAAAACAGATGTAGTGGTCATGAACTTTATTCCCTAAATAATAGCATTAAAGTTCAGAAAGCAGGGCACCTGGGTGGCTGAGTCAGTTGAGCATCTGACTCTTGCTTACAGCTCAGGTCTTGATCTCAGAGAGTTCAAGCCCTGGGTTGGGCTCCAGGCTGGGTGTGGAGCCTACTTAAAAAAAAAAAAAAAAAAAAAAAAGGATTACAAATACAAAGATAGCGGTAGATTCCAACATTCTCACATCTAACACCTAACACTTCCACAACTCAGCACTTCACAAATCAAGTCTCAAAAATATAGAAAGCAGTACAGCAACTAAATGATATAATTCATTTATCTGCTAAAGAGCTCCCAGAACACTCACAAAAACTGGCTGCACAAAGAAAACTGTAATCAAGTAGAAAGAGTTCCGATCATGTACTCAGACAGCACAAGCAAAACTGTAACCTCATGAAAAGCCCCCTTCCCCAACAGCATGGAAATTTTAGAAAAGCTGTCCAAAGCAACCTTTGAATCACCGACATCAGAATAAGAATATAAAGATAATAAGACACTACCTTCCAGAACCATGTAACACACTCAAACTATCCTGAGAGGATAAGTTGAAGTTTTAAATGCTAACTTCTAACTAGGAGACACAAAATTAATAAATTAAGCAATCAAATAAGAAGCTTGAAAAAAGGACAAAGAAACAAATCTAAGAAAAGCAGAAAGAACTGGGGTGCCTGGCTGGCTCAGTCATTGGGCATTTGCCTTCAGCTCAGGTCATGATCCTAGAGACCTGGGATCAAGCCCCGCATGGGGCTCCCTGCTGGGCAGGAAGCCTGCTTCTCCCTCTCTCACTCCCCCTGCTTGTGTTCCCTCTCTAGCTGTGTCTCTGTCAAATAAATAAATAAAAATCTTAAAAAAAAAAAAAAAAAGCAATGACTACAATCAACTGCAGCACATTGAACAAAATGAAATCTGGGGCACCTGGGCGGCATAGTCGGTTAAGCAACCAACTCTTTTTTTTTTTTTTTTTTTAATTCTAACTTGTGCAGTAAACTCATCTTTTTTTTTTTTTTTAAGATTTTATTTATTTGACAGAAACACAGTCAGAGAGGGAACACAAGCAGGGGGAGTGAGAGAGGGAGAAGCAGGCTTCCCGCCGAGCAGGAAGCCCGATGTGGGACTCGATTCCGGGTCTCCGGGATCATGACCTGAGCCGAAGGCAGTAAGCAACCAACTCTTGGTTTCAGTTCAGGTCACGCTCCAGGGGGTCGTGAGACTGAGCCTGGGTCTGGCTCTGCGATCAGCGTGGCTTCTGCTTGGCATTCTCTCTCTCTCTCTCTCTCTCTCTCTCTCTCTCTGAAATAAATAAATCAATCTTAAAAAATAAAATAAAATCTATGAGTCTATTGATACGTCAAGGAAAAAATGCAAGACGTGTACTTTTTAAAAGATTTTTATGTGAGAGCGAGAAAGTGTGGGGGAGGGGAGTAAATCTCCAGCCGACTCCCCACTGAGGGCGGAGCCTGACGCAGGGCTCCGCCTCAGGACCCTGAAATCATAACCTGAGCAGAAATCAAGAGTCTGATGCTCAACTGACTGAGCCACCCAGGCGCCCCAAGAGGTGCACTTTTTAATTAGGTTTTTAATTACAGAAAAATTCCAAGCAGATACAATCAAGAGAATAGTCACGTGAAGCTCCAGGAACCCATCACCCCCGTTCTGCTCATGGGCAAAATGGAGCTATCTATTTCTTCCTTATTCACTTTACTTCCCAAATCATTTCGAAGCAAATCTTCACATCGTATGATTGCATCAGTGAACATTCTTGTAGATAGCTCTGAAGAGTAATGAGTTAGCTTTGTACTCCGCATGATGGAGCTGGAACCCATTTCCAGGAACTCCTTTCCCTGTGTGATGCCAAGTAAGAGACAGCCACGAGAGAAATTTGCATACAATTTGGGAGGCAAAGTGAAACTGTAGCCATTGTGCTCTAAAGGGCATCCTGTGCTGTCCTTCCCGAGAGGCAGTGGCAGACAGCGAAGGGGCTGGTGAGTTCCATCCACTCGGTCTGCTTCCCCCGACTCCTCCCCCAGCCCTCCTCCCCCAGTGACTGGTCCTGCAGACCAACAACCTCCAGTTCACTACGGGAACTTCCTTGGTAAGCTCACAGTAGCAGCAGCCACGAAGAACCAAAGCCATCTCCACCAACTTTTTGTGGTTGTCCTCCAGAAGATGGATGCTTCTGGGTTCTTTTAAGTTCTTATTCTATAACATTCATAGTAGTTGTTTTCTTGACTAAGGCTTGACGGATACAGTTTCTTAGACACTGCCACACACCCACACAATACTGTATCACAGGTGAACAATTAACAATCATTCTTTAATACTATCAAATGTCCACATGGTTTAAATCTCCCCATTCTCTCTCTCTCTCTCTCTCTCTCTCTCTCTCTCTCTCTGTCTCTCTCTCTCTCCCTCTCTCTCTCGTTTTTTAAGGATCAAATCAGGATCCAAAGAAGGTCCGTACATCAGTTAATACGTCTCCATTAATACATAGGTTCCCCTGCCTTTCTTATTTTTCTTGCAACTTACTTATTGAAGAAACCGTGTTATTTATCCTACACAGTTTAGGTTTTCCACATCTGAATTTCACTGGTTTCAGCCCCCTGGAGTCATGTTCCTTTGTCCCCTGTATTTTTTATAAATTTGTGGTTAGATCAAGAGGCTTGATCAGATTCAGTCTTGACTTTCTGAGAAAACTACTCCCTATTTTCCTGAGAAAATGATGGTCTGTGTCCCTCCATTGAAGAGACAGGGCACAGAATAGCGCATTAACTCTTTTGGGGATATTAACAGCCATTAGAGATGATTGCCTGACTCAGCGGTTCTCAATCTTTTTGGTCTCAGGGCCACTTTACAATTTTATTTTATTATTTTTTTAAAGATTTTATTTATTTATTTGACAGAGAGATCACGAATAGGCAGAGAAGCAGGCAGAGAAAGAGGGGGATGCAGGCTTTCCACCAAGCAGACAGCTCAATGTGGGGCTTGACCCCAGGATCCTGAGATCATGACCTGAGCCAAAGGCAGAAGCCCAACCATCTGAGCCACCCAGGAACCTCCTATTTTTTTTTTAAAGTTTTATTTATTTTGTTGAGAGAGAGAGCCCAAGTAGGGGGAGAGGGAGAAAGAGAACCCCCAGCAGATGCCACGCTAAGTGCAGTCTGAAGTGGGGCTCCAGCTCCGACCCTGAGATCACAATCTGAGCCGGAATCAAGAGTCACTCAGCCAACTGAACCACCCAGGTGCCCCCACTTTGCAATTTTAAAAATTACTGAGGACCCCCATAAAGGCTTTGTTTTTGCAGATTTCATCTATCAATGCTCAACACCTTGGAAATTAAATTGGAGGAATTTTTAAAGTATTCATTCATTTAACAGTAGAATACTAAACCCCACACACGTTAACACAAATAACATATTTTTTCGGAAAATAACTACATTTTTCAAAACAAAAAATAGTGCTAAGAATAGCATCATGTTTGCATATCTCTTTAACATCTAGCTTAACAGAAGACAAATAATTCTCATATCTTTTTCTGTATTCAATGTTATACATTGTTGGTTGAAATATACGAAGGAAATATGACCTCGCACGGATACGTTATTGGAAAAGGGAGAAATATTTGACTTTTTCAGATAATTGTAGCTATTCATCTAGATACCACACAAAAAATCAAGACTAAAAATCCTGATGTTTCTTTTCTTTTTAAAGATTTTTTTCATTTATTTGACAGAGAGAGACAAAGCGAGAGGCAACACAAGCAGGGGGAGTGGGAAAGGGAGAAGCAGGCTTCCCACTGAGCAGGGAGTCCAATGCCGGGCTCAATCCCAGGGCTCTGGGATCATGACCTGAGTCTAAGGCAGATGCTTAACAACTGAACCACCCAGGCGCCCCAATCCTGATGTTTCTTAAAAAATTAATAGTCATGATGCGGAACTCAAAACCATAAACATGATTTTTTTTGGTGCTCTGTTAATGTTAAAATCCACTGGTCTATCCTGCACTTTGAGTGGATCTCTTTCCCATGTATGACTTTAGAGCATTATGCATTAGTCATATGGAAAATATTGTTGCCCTGAGTTATGCTGGTCTTCCAAATGTTAACGCATCTTATTATGCGATGTCAAAAGTCCACATTCATTAATACCAACACCACCCTTATCAGAGAAGTCCACAAACTTGGAAGCTGTCAAGATCGCCGCAGGCGGCAGAAGTTGTACAAAGCTCTAACTTTTTTGGAAAGCTTGATTTTATTATTGGCAACAAATACTACCAGCTGTTTTCCTGAGGGAGGTGAAGGATCACTTGGTCCATTTCTTAAGAGAACATTTACCAAACACTGAGGTTGATCTGTTGTACTTTTACATTACAAAGCTCCCCATTAAAAACAAAGCAAAACAAAAAACAGCTAGTTCATCTCTCAGCTCAAACTGCATACATGTTTTCTTCTGAGACAATGATCACTGGACTTCAGTATATAACAGGAGTGTTTTATGAGTACATTTTAATCAAAAAGATATATTTAAGGGCACCTGGCTGGCTCAGTCGGTTGAGCATACGACTCCTAATCTTTTGGTTGTGAGTTCAAGCCCCACATTGAGTGTAGACATTACTTAAAAATGGGCACCTGCGTGGCTCAGTGGGTTAAAGCCTCTGCCTTCAGCTCAGGTCATGATTTCAGTGTTCTTGAATCAAGGCCCGCGTCTGGCTCTCTGCTCAGCAGGGAGCCTGTTTCCTCTGCTCTCTCTGCCTGCCTGCCTCTCTGCCTACTTGTGATCTCTCTGTCAAATAAATAAATAAAATCTTTAAAAAAATAAAATAAGGTGGTGCCTGGGTGTCTCAGTTGGTTAGGCGACCGCCTTTGGCTTAGGTCATGATCCCGGAGACCCGGGATCGAGTCCCACATCAGGCTCCCTGCTCGGGGGAAGCCTGCTTCTCCCTCTCTCACTCCTCCTGCTTGTGTTCCCTCTCTCGCTGTGTTTCTATCAAATAAATAAAATCTTTTAAAAATAAATAAATAAAATAAAATCTTTTGGGGGTAACTGGGTGGCTCAGATGTGTCTACCTTTGGCTCAGATCATGGTCCCAGGATCCTGGAATCGAGTACTACTACATCGGTTCCCTGCTCATCAGGGAGTTGGCTTCTCCTTCTCCTTCTGCAGCTCCCCCTGCTTGTGCTTGATCTCTCTCTCTCTCAAATAAATTAAAAATCTTGAAAAAAGAAGAAAGAAAAGAAAACCTCCATTTGGAAGGAAGCACAATCCTAAAGTCTTCAGAGAAAAACCATACAGTTCATTAATATTTGCATATGGTATGCAATTTAACAGAAAAAGCCAGAAAAAGAATGAGAGGGATATTTATATTTTTATTAAAAGGTTGCCTTCGTCTTGTGCAGAACGTATAGAATATATCCTTTAATTTAGTAACTATTTTTAAAAGGCGGTGATGCTTTGTTACTGAAATTAAAATGAATGTTAATGGTAAAATCTCTGAACTATCTCATAATTTTTATATACCCATCAGTTGTTTACCACTTTTATTTTTGTTTGAAGTGTGATTTTTTTCCTTTTATTCCCAACCTCACCTTTAAAAACAAACAAACAAAAAAAGGAAGTGAATTTCTAGCAAGGAATTGAGCAGAAGTCTAATATGTGACAGGTTTCTCCCATTCTTTGAAACTAAAACGATTGTATGAGGCCTTCCGCAAGGCAAAATGGTGCAAAGAAGTAATTACCATGAATTTATATAAAAATTTTGGGGGGCACCTGGGTGGCTCAGTTGGTTGAGCGACTGCCTTCGGCTCAGATCATGATCCTGGAGACCCGGGATCCAGCCCCACATCGGGCTCCCTGCTCGGCGGGAAGCCTGCTTCCCGCTCTCTCACTCCCCCTGCTTGTGTTCCCTCTCTGGCTGTGTTTCTCTCCGTCAAATAAATAAAATCTTTTTAAAAAAAAATTTTTTTTTAGTGTTCCCAGACCTCCAAACTAATCATACGTAGGTTTTTCTGATACCTTAGGAACGTCTTGCTAACGGATGCACAAAATAAAATTGAGCTAATGCTGCTGGTCGCAGAGTACAAAGGTCCGGGTGGCTTGATGTTGAGATGTTGAGGGTAGTCCCCGGGAAAGGTGCTTGGTGATGCCACTGCGGCTGCGCAGGGTGCACACCGTCTCTATGGGGCTTGCAAAAACACACCGGGAAGCTGTTTTTGCTTTTCGTCTTTTTTCACAAAAGCAAAAGTTGTCTTTGGATTTCTTTTGGTTAACAAAAACAAGTACTAATGTAGGTCTTTCGTATAAGTGAAGTGGTGTTACACGAACTTGCAAAAAGCAGAGGATACTTGTGCCTTTTGAGTTGTGTCTCCTAATTTTTGGATACTTAAGAATTTGTTTTATTATCATAGTTTTTGTTTTATTATTTGATAAGCCATTTGTAAAAATTATATACGTTGATATTAGTTCAATTATATATTTATGTTGTCTGAGAATGTATGTTACAGTTCTTCAGGAGAAATGCTTCATCAAATGTTCACCAGCTTGCAAAACCCTAGTGTGAAAGCTCAAATATCTAAATAAATATTGAAATGCATTTTTTAAAAAAAGCCAATTACTGAATAAATGTAGTAGAAAGCCTTTAAAAAACTAGTACCTGGGGCGCCAAATAAATAAAAATCTTAAAAAAAAACTAGGACCTTACTGGATTGGATATAAGACTACATGTCTATTTAAAGTATGTGTTTAGGGCATCTGGGTGGCTCAGTGGGTTAAAGCCTCTGCCTTCGGCTCAGGTCATGATCTCAGGGTCCTGGGATCAGGCCCATGTCGGGTTCTCTGCTCAGCAGGGAGCCTGCTTCCTCCTCTCTCTCTGCCTGCCTCTCTGCCTACTTGTGATCTCTCTCTCTCTCTCTCTGTCAAATAAATAAATAAAATCTTTTAAAATGTGTATTTACAGAAAAAAATATCTGAAATGACATAAACCAAGTCGTTAATTATAGTCAATGCTAAGAATTAGGTTACACTGAGGAATTTTTCAACCCGGGTGTTCTTATGTCAACATATTCCTATATTCCGTCTCACTTTTTGCAGTGATCAAGAATTACTTTTGTCATTAAACAAATAAAGAATTAAGAATTAAGAAAACTACCAGGATCTTAGGGAAATACGAATAAATGGAGATAAAGTCCTTTTTTTTTTTTTCTCTTGGTAAGTAAAACGAAGGAAGTTGATAAAGATATAGAAAAAGCTCTCAAGAGTGAGAGGAGTCCTGACAGGGTTGCCCTAAATTCCTTATTCTTAACTAGAACAACTCCATATTTTAGAGATGTAACTTCACTCTATTAATCTATAAATTCAGTGAATCCACAACAAGATCTGTTGTTGTTGTTGTTGTTGTTGTTATTGTTGTTGTTAAAAGACTCTAATGGGAACACAAGAATAGTAAGGAAAATGTTACAAATGAGAGGGATGGCTGCTGTACTATTACTAGAGAAAAAAATTATTAGAAAGCTACAGTTATTAAAAGCATGCTACTGGGGCGCCTGGGTGGCTCAGTTGGTTAAGTGACTGCCTTCGGCTCAGGTCATGATCCCGGAGACCTGGGATCGAGCCCCACATTGGGCTCCCTGCTCGGCGGGAGGCCTGCTTCTCCCTCTCTCACTCCCTCTGCTTGTGTTCCCTCTCTAGCTGTGTTTCTCTCTGTCAAATAAATAAAATCTTTTTTTTTTTTTTTAATATTTTATTTATTTATTTGACAGACAGAAACACAGCTAGAGAGGGAACACAAGCAGGGGGACTGAGAGAGGGAGAAGCAGGCTTCCTGCCGAGCAGGGAGCCCGATGTGGGACCCGATCCCGGGTCTCCGGATCATGACCTGAGCCGAAGGCAGTCGCCCAACCAACTGAGCCACCCAGGCGCCCCTCTTTTTTTTTTTTTTAAGAGATAACATTGTTTTAATGAGGCAAGTAAGGCAAAATCAAACCAAATCCCAAGGCTTCAGAGACCGGAGTTCTCAGACACATTATAAAATAAATAGAGTGACCCCGCTGAAGAATTATAAGTTTATGATTTGAGAATTTCAACACAGAATTGAAGAATGTGAAAAAGAATCAGGTGGAAATTTCAGAAATAAAAAATAAAATAACAGTACTGACAGCTCGGTGATTAAACTAAACAATAGGCAAGGCTAGAAGACAAAGCAGAGACAACCACCAACATGAAAGGAGGAAGAACAAAGGATTTTAAATACTGGAAAGAAGCACCTGGCTGGCTCAGTCAGTAAAGCGCGTGACTCTTGATCTCAAGGTTGTAGGTTCAAGCCCCACGCTGGATGTAGACATTACTTAAAAAAATAAAATCTTGAAGAAAAATAAATTACTGAAAAGAAATAAGGATTTAAAGGATGCCGTAAGTATAGGAGGAGAGAGAGGGTGCGGCAGAGTAATATTTGAAGAAAAAAATGGTGCAAAACTTTCAAAACTAATGAAAGACCTCAATGCATGCTTTCCAGAAGTTCTACCAAGCCACAGGGAGGAAAATGCCAAAATAAATACACACCAAAGGACATTAAAGCAAAAATGCCAAACATTAAAGATACAATCTTTTAAAAGCAGCCAGAGAAGAAAAGATTACCTTCAAAAGAGGTTGTTAGCTGACTTTCCCACAGGACACATGGGAAGCCAGAGACATTGAAATATCTTCTCTTGGAAAAAAAAAATATTCAAGAATGAAGGTGAGATAACATTTTCAGACGAACAGCATTTGAGGGAATTTGTCACTAACATCCGACCCACGGTAGTCATGTTATCCCCAGTGGGAGGTCATAAGGAAAGAATGAAGAGAAATCAAAATGGCAAGTTAGTGGGGAAATCTAGGTAACCACTGACTACATAAAGTGTTAATACTGTTTTGTATATCATAGAACAACAACAAAAAAAGGTAAAATAAATCATGAAAGCAGTAAATGGCCTGAAAGTGTTGTAAAGTCTTTTCATTGCCCGGGAAGAAAATTAAAAATACCACGTAGGGGGGCACCTGAGTGCTTCAGAGGGTTAAGCCTCTGCCTTTGGCTCAGGTCATGATCCCAGGGTCCTGGGATCAAGTCCCACATCCAGCTCTCCGCTCACCAGAAGCCTGCTTCCTCCTCTCTCTCTGCCTGCCTATCTGCCTGCTTGTGATCTCTCTGTCAAATAAATAAATAAAATCTTAAAAAAAAAAAGTGGAGTTTCTCTTGGCTCCCCACTCTACTTAAAAAATAAAATAAAATAAAATAAAATAAATAGGGTGCCTGGGTGGCTCAGTGGGTTAAAGCCTCTGCTTTCAGTTCAGGTCATGATCTCAGGGTCCTGGGATCGAGGCCAGCATCAGGCTCTCTGCTCAGCGGGGAGCCTGCTTCCTCCTCTCTCTCTGCCTGCCTCTCTGCCTACTTGTGATCTCTCTCTCTGTCAAATAAATAAATAAAATCTTAAAAAAAAAAAAATACCATGTAGGGGTACCTGGGTGGCTCAGTGCGTTAAGCAGCTCTTTGGCTCAGGTCATGATCCCAGGGTCCTGGGATCGAGTCACGCATTGGGCTCCTTGCTCATCGGGAAGCCAGCTTCTCCCTCTCCTTCTGCCTGCCATTTTGCCTACTTGGGTGCCTGGGTGACTCAGTGGGTTAAGCCTCTGCCTTCGGCTCAGGTCATGATCTCAGGGTCCTGGGATCGAGCCCCACATCGGGCTCTCTGCTCAGCAGGGAGGGTGCTTCACCCCCCACCCGCCTACCTCTCTGCCTACTTGTGATTTCTCTCTCTCTCTTTTTTTTTTTTTAAGATTTTATTTATTTGACAGAGAGAAACACAGCCAGATAGGGAACACAAGCAAGGGGAGTGAGAGAGGGAGAAGCAGGCTTCCCGCCGAGCAGGGAGTCCGATGTGGGACTCGATCTTGGGTCTCCAGGATCGTGACCTGAGCGGAAGGCAGTTGCTTAACCAACTGAGCCACCCAGGTGCCCCGATTTCTCTCTTTCAAATAATAAATAAAATCTTTCAAAAAAATAAAATAAAATACAAAGATAGACTGGATGGAAAAAGGAAGCCCAATTATATGCGGTATTGCAAGAAACACATGTAAAACACATGGATGGAGTGGGAAGGGATAGGGTGGCTGGGTTATGGAAAACATAAAAAATAAATTTTAAAAATAAAACACATGGACATAGAGATGTTGAGAATAAAAAAGAAAGATAAATAAACTAAGTAACCAAGATAAAGTTGAAAACTCTATATTAATATCAAATGAGGTAGATTTTAAAGACAAAAGTCAAACCACAGATATCTCAAAGTTGTTAGATATTCAGAAGAAATTCCTTTTTCTAATAACATTGCCTCAAGATATATAAAACAAAATACTGAAAGGATTAGGAGGAGAAACAGACAAATCCACAATCATGGCGACAGATTTTAACATACTATTCTCCCTAACAGAGCAAACAAGAGATTAGCAACGACTTAGCTTATTTGAACCAGTCAGCAAACTTGACATTGGAAACGCTGTACCCACAGTTCCGTGCATATAATGACTGCAGAGTACACATTCCTTTCAAACATACGCAGAACATTACAGAGGCTAGGGCAGAAATGAAGTGCCCAAAACCTCAAAGAATTTAAATAACACAGAATATATTTTCTGGCCCCCATGCAATTAAGCTAGAGGCAAACAACAGAAACGTATAACTAGAAAATCCCTGTTTTTGGAAATTCAGAAATACACTTCTTTTTTATTTTATTTTATTTATTTATTTGACAGAGAGATCACAGGTAGGCAGAGCAGCAGGCAGAGAGAGAGGAAGAAGCAGGCTCCCCGCTGAGCAGAGAGCCCGATGTGGGCCTCGATCTCAGGACCCTGAGATCATGACCTGAGCTGAAGGCAGAGGTTTAACCCACTGAGCCACCCAGGTGCCCAGAAATACACTTCTAAGTAACCACGGTCAAAGGAAAATCCACAGTGGAAGTTAGACAACAGCATGACATAAACAAAAACAAAATACCACATATCAAAACCTTAGGGAAACAGCTAAAAAAGCAATCGTTGGAAAGAAATAGACTATTGCAACATCTTCCACAAAATCCCTGGTGACCTGTTGATCTTAACCCTCTGTTTTGTCAACCATTTCCTTAAAAACGCACGGAGATTTCATAAGACTGGCATTCTACTGTGCATTATGCCCTCACTTAGCTTCTTCCTTATAAATCCCGCTCCACCACCTGCCCACGGGGTCTGCCATGGTGGGTCAGAACCATCCACCAAGGCTAAGGTGAATGTCAGGAAGGGGCCATGCATGTGGGTAATGGCCCATAACACAGAACCATACCAAGCTCCAGACGGTGCAGCAGAGCCCCTTGGGCTGAGAAGGGGGTTGTGTGCATCCCTGGAACGTATCGGTGCAGGGGGCAGTACGCTTTTGACCACCTAGAAGGCAGAACTTGAGCCGAGGAACAACACATTTAATGAAAGCTTCTGTCTCTAATCTCATTCTTCATAGAATGAACTTGCATTCATTCAACCGTGAGTGCCAACTACGCCTAACAATTGGGTAGGCAGTCAGGAAATGGAAATAAACCAACTGTGGTCCCTTTCCTCAAGGAACACATCACTTAATAAGGAGGGCTCATTGTATAAACAAATATGTTCTAGGTAAGAAAGAGAGAGGAGAGGAGGAGGGAGAGATGGGGAGAGAGATAAGGGAGAAAGACTTCCTAAAATTTGAAAATGTCCATCTGCAAAGGTAATCCTGATCACCGATCAGAACTTTTCATCTCTGGAGGATGGAAGCTAGGATCACTTTTAAACCTTGCTCATGGCATTTCATATTACTCACCCACTCCATTGGGCAAAAACGGTACAAGTTATAGATCTGGATTTTGGTCAGAGCTCCTCTGGAGCTGAGTGACCTCACAATAGTGATACCATCTCTCGGAGCAGATGACCTGTCCGTCAAGAATGGAGTCTGCTCCCCGCACAACTGGGAGGTGCTTTCTCCTCCAAGGGGAAATGAGGAGTGTTCTAAGGGATGACTGTATTCCTCACTTCCGGACCTTTCAGCTGGGTGAGCTCTCATTTTTCCGGTTGTCCATTGCACTTCCAAGAGAGCAAATGATCTGAGCCTCAATCTGTGGATTAATGATCGGCTCCCAAAGCTTAGAGTGCTGGCTAAAACCATCTGTGTATTTTGGGTCCATCCCACGTGCACCTGTTCCTAGTTCCACAATCTTCATCCCCTTGAGATCCACTGCTACAAGAGAGGTTAAAAACCACTGGTCTGGACAGAGGGCTTTTTTGGGAGGTACAGAGAGAGCCTGATTTACTTTGTTTCCCAATACCTGTGTCACAGTGTCCTATACCCAAGGGATTCCTGAACTTGTTACATTAAAAAGTATCAACATGGGGGCGCAGAAGTTAAGTGTCTGCCTTCCGCTCAGGTCATAATCTCAGGGTCCTGGGATGGAGCTCTGCATCGGGCTTCCTGCTCAGTGAAGAATCTGCTTCTCCCTCTCCCTCTGCCCCTTTCCCTTCCCCCTGCCTGTACACATACTCACTGTCTCTCTGTAAAATAAATAAATATTTATTTATTTTTTAAATATTTTATTTATTTGATAGAGAGAGATACAGTGGGAGAGGGAACACAAGCAGGGGGAGTGGGAGAGGAAGAAGCAGACTCCCCGCTGAGCAGGGAGCCCAGTGAGGGGCTCAATCCCAGGACTTTGGAATCACAACGTGAGCCGAAGGCAGACGCTTAATGACTTAGCCACCCAGGTGCCCCAATAGGTAATTTTTTTTAAAGATTTTTAAATTTATTTAATGACAGACAGAGAGAGCTCACAAGCAGGCAGATAGGCAGGCAGAGAGAGAGGAGGAAGCAGGCTCCCTGCCGATACAGGCCTTGATCCAAGAACCCCTGAGATCATGACCTGAGCTGAAGGCAGAGGCTTTAACCCACTGAGCCACCCAGGCACCCGATAATTTTTTTTTAAAGAAAAATACCAACATGGGTATGTGTTATCACAGCAAATGTTAACATTCATTTTTAAAATTTTTTTTAAGATTTTATTTATTTATTTGACACAGAGAGAGATCACAAGTAGGCAGAGAGGCAGGTAGAAAGAGAGGAGGAAGTAGGTTCCCCACTGAGTAGAGCCCGATGCGGGCCTCAATTCCAGGACCCTGAGATCCTCAATCCCAGGACCCTGAGATCATGACTTGAGCCGAAGGCAGAGGCTTTAACCCACTGAGCCACCCAGGTGCTCCAAATGTTAACATTCAAAACAAGCCTGGTTTCTTCCTATGGATGAATTACTGAATTCTGATGAAGCCTGTCACTGGCCTTCACATAGGAAGGGATACCAAATTTAGAAAGCTTGGCTACTGCAGTTTTAAACAATTGTTTTTAGAAGTTAATTGTTCTTTGCCTGTGTTTTCAACCAGCCCAGGGGAGCGCCTTCTCTCACCTTTGTCAAACTTGCAAATGGTTTAGTTGGTTGGATTGTGTGAAGGTTGAAGGCTGCTGCAGGCCTCCTAAAAACTCCTTTGAACACATGACAAAAGGACCTGCAGAAAATGTCCCCTTCTCCAGGACACACCATGCCTGAAAAGCAGAGACGACTTCACGGAGTGTGTGCCTGCTCCCGCCAGGTGTTCCGGCAGGCATGCAAATCTGCTAACAGAATTTTCCTGGACACGATTACCTGAGGCTGTCAAGTTTCACACAAGCTCACACATCAGAAAACAGAAGCAGGTTGAGGATCTTGGCTTGTCAAACCACATGACAACTAGAGATACAGCACAACCGGCTGTCCCCTGTGCCATGACTTAACACTGAAAAGCCAGAGAACAGCCTACCACGAGAGACAAGTTAAAAGAATTATCGTATATCCGAACAATAAGATACTAGGAACCTGGGCCACCTGAGTGGCTTAGCCCAGTAGGCGTCTACCTGGGGCTCAGGTCACGGTCTCTCGGTCCTGGGACTGGCCACGGGGTTGGGCTCCCTGCTCAGTGGGGAGTCTGCTTCCCCTTCTGGCCCTCCCCCAGCTCTCGCTCACATTCCCTCCCTCAAATAATAATAAAGATACTAGTGACCCACTGAACAGAATGAGGTACAATATAAATATAAACATAAATGGTCAATTTTCTGCCAATGCACTTGAAAATGCAAAGGAATTAATGAAACTCTTAGAGAACACAACTTGCAAAAACTGACACGGTCAGAAAAGAGAAAAGTCTGAGTAATCCTATATCGCCAATTTCTAGTGTACCAAAGGGGCACTCTAACTAAGATAAACTTTTTCTAAAAATGATTTATTTATTTATTTATTTATTTATTTGACAGAAAGAAACACAGCAAGAGAGGGAACACAAGCAGGGGGAGTGGGAGAGGGAACCCGACCCTGGGACTCTGGGATCATGACCTGAGTTGAAGGCAGACATTTAACGACTGAGACACCCAGGTGCCCCTAATATAAACTTTTTAAAGTGAAAAGTTTATTGTTTTTTGAAAACCATTTTATTCTGAAATATTTATGGATTCAGGAGAACTTGCAAAAATAACAAAATAAGTACAATAAATCCCATGTACCCTTCATCCCCTTCCTTTCATCCACGGGACATTTAATATCCATCTCAAAGAAAAACAAAGTAGAGGCACCTGGCTGGTTCAGTTGGTAGAGTGAACAACACTTTTTTTTTTTTTTAAGATTTTATTTTTTTATTTGACTGACAGAGAGATCACAGGTAGGCAGAGAGGCAGAGAAAACAGGTTCGCTGCTGAGCAGAGAGCCTGACATAGGCTTCATGGGATCATGACCTGAGCGGAAGGCAGACGCATATTAATGACTGAGCCAACCAGGTGCCCCCATGCTTTAAATGCTTAAAAAAAAAAAAAAAGAAAAAAAAAAAAAAAAAGTAGTTTGCAGAATGGCATATACAATAGGATCCTATTTGTGTAAAAATAAAAGTAAAGTAAACACATCAAATTGTTAGCACTGGATATCTCTGAGGAATGGGAAGAAAAAAGAGAGAGAGAGAGAGAGAAATTTATGGTCTTTACCTACATCAGAAAAGTTGAAAATCAGAGTCAGGAAGCCAAACATCTACCTCAGAAATTGGAGAAAGATTGGCACATTCAAATGAAGTAGAAAGAAGGAAATATTAAATGTGACGGCATAAATCAATGAGATAGGGAATATACACTAGGGGCGCTGAGTGTCAGCTCAGGTCTGGATCCCAGGGTCCTGGGATCGAGCCCACATTGTTGGGCTTCCGGCTCAGCCTGGAGTCTGCTTCTCCCTCTTCCTCTGCTCCTCCCCGGCCCAAGCCCACGCTCTCTCAAATAAATAAATAAAATCTTTTTTAAAAAAAGGGGGGGGGGCGCCTGGGTGGCTCAGTTGGTTGGGCAACTGCCTTCAGCTCAGGTCATGCTCCCGGAGACCTGGGATTGAGTCCCACATCGGGCTCCCTGCTCAGCAGGAAGCCTGCTTCTCCCTCTCTCCCTCCCCCTGCTTGTGTTCCCTCTCTGGCTGTGTTTCTCTCTGTCAAATAAATAAATAAAATCTTTAAAAAAAAAAAAAAAGGAAATACACACTATACAGAATCATCAAAGTCAAAACATGTTTTATTTTTAAAAACTAATAAAATAAGCTCATTGGCAGGATCAAGAAAAAACAAGAGTAGGCACAAATTGCCAGTGGCAGGAACACTGAGAGCATCACTAGAACCTCACAGCCATTAAAGAAGTAATAAGAGAATCTAAATTAACAATTTGTACCAATAAATTCGAAAAAGCAGAGGAAATAAAATTCTTAGAGAAGAGTACAACTTGCAAGAAACAACATGAACAAAAAGAAAATGCTGAATAATCCTATAGCGCCAAATTGTCCTTCTTATTTCATTTTCTATTCTTCCAAAGAATAGGAAGAGAGGGAACACTCCCCAACTTATTTTGTGAAACAGCATAAACAGTGCATCAAAACGTGAGAAGGATGTGATGAGAAAGAGAAATCAGAGCCAGGGGTGCCTGGCTGGTTCAGTGGATGGAGCGGTGGACTCTTGATTTCGGGGTTGTGAGTTCGAGCCCTATGTTGGGTTTAGAGAGATTACTTAAAAATCAAAATAAAATCATAAAAAGAAAAAAAGGAGGGGTGCCTGGGTGGCTCAGTCTTTTTTTTTTTTTTTTTTTAAAGATTGTATTCATTTATTTGACACAGAGAGAGATCACAAGTAGGCAGAGAGAGAGGAGGAAGCAGGCTCCCCGCTGAGCAGAGAGCCCGACGCGGGCCTCGATCCCAGGACCCTGAGATCATGACCTGAGCCGAAGGCAGAGGCTTTAACCCCTGGGTGGCTCAGTCTTTAAGCGCCTGCCTTCAGCTCAAGTCGTGACCCCAGGGTCCTGGGATCGAGCCCCGCATGGGGCTCCCTGCTCAGCAGGAAGCCTGATTCACCCTCTCATGCTCCCTCTGCTTGTGTCCTGCTCTCACTGTGTCTCTCTCTGTCAAATAAATAAATAAAATCTTTAAAACAAAAGAAACAAAAAAAGTTTTAAAGAAAGGAAAATCACAGCCAATCTCATTCATAAAAATAGATGCAAAAATCCTGTAGTAGCCACTCTCCAGGGTGGCCCCCAATGATCTCTGCCTCTTAAGTGGTCACATCTTAGTGTAGCCCCTTCCCACACTGGCCCGTGTGACCATAGCACGGAGCAGAAGAAGCCCCTTCCCACATTGGCCAGGATGACCAATATGCAAATAGGACAGGTCACCTTTGAGGCAGGTAATAAAAGATACCATGACTTTCGCCTTGATGGCACATCCCCTCGCAGGTAATCAGCTCTGGGGAAGTCAGCTGCCACGTTATAAGCTGCCCATCGAGTGCCATGTGGAGACAAAGCAAAGTCTCCAGGCAGTAAGAGCTAGGAAGCACAACGATCAGTTCCGGTCAAGCCTTCAAATAATTAATTTTTCATTAAAATGCATTATGTTAACACCTAGTAGGCTGAGGACCGTTATTTTTAACGACTTAACAAATATATATATTTTTTTAACTTTCTCAGCTTTGGGACGCCTGGGTGGCTTAGTTGGTTAAGCAACTGCCTTCAGCTCAACTCATGATTCTGGGGTCCTGGGATCGAGCTCCACATCAGGTTCCCTACTCAGCGGGGAGCCTGCTTGTGCTCTCTCTCTGTCAAATACATAAATAAAATCTTTAAAAAAAACAAAAACAAACTTTCTCAGCCTTAATGTCTCATGTGGTAATGGGCATAGATATGACTCACATCAGCAAAAGCTTGTGGGTCACCTGGGTAGCTCAGTCTGTTAAGCATCCAATCCTTGATTTGGGCTCAGGTCATTTTTCTCGGGGTTGTCAGATCGAACCCCACACTGGGATTCTCTCTCTTCCTCTCCCTCGCCCCTCCCCCAACTGTAATAAAATTTAAAAAATTTTTTTTCTTAAGCTCCTGGCAGTCCTCCATCATTTTGAAGAATGTAAAAGTTCCTGAGATCAAAAAGACTGAGAACTTCTGCTCTATGTTCCAAGCAACCATTGCGCTTACTGTGACGGTTTAATAATCTACATGAGCTTCAAATCAGCACCATTTATGGCTTATCTTTTAGAAAAATTGTATTTTTCATGGAATTTGATCTAAACAACTCAGTTACACACACAGCTGGCTCCCAACACACACCCAGCCCAGCTCCACAGGTTCCTTACAACCGAGTAAATGGATAGTATTGGGAATTGTTCAAGCCGGCTTAAGGAGTAGCTCGGTTCTAGCCCATGCAGTATGACCTATTCCTCCATTTAGGTGGTAGATGTGAAATACACACAAACAGCACACTTTTTTTTTAAGCCCCTCAGGGAGTGGACCATTTCCGGAGGAACCGCAATACCAGGTCAATGCGTGGAGTGGATGGAGCAAACTCTTCCTCCTTCTCCCTGTCATCTGTTTTAAAGATGAGTAAATTCAGTCACCTCAATTCTGTCATTATGTGTGCCCACTTATTTTTGTTTAAGATTTAAAACAGCCAAATGGCGTAAACTGCCAAGTGTAGTGTTTTGTTTGGTAAGTGCCGATTGTAATTCATACCTGAAACAGTTTATTCAATTTTGGTATCTTTAGAAATTACAGTTTACTTTAACTGTCTTTAAATGGAAGAAGCAAGAGAATATTATTATTACATGATTATTACTGAAAATAATTCTGTCCTGTAGAGGAAGGGGGTGTTAAAAATAAGTAGCTAAGAGGAGCAGGTGGGTGGCTCAGTCCATAATGCATCTGACTCTTAAGCATCTGACTCTTGATCTCAGGGTCATGAGTTCAAGCCCCACATTGGGATCTACGCCCGGGGGCGGGGTGTGTGTGTGTGTGTGTGTGTGTGTATGTGTGTGTGTGAAACCTACTTACAAAAAAAAAAGTAGCTGGGAATGACAAATATGCTAGAGTCACCACTTCTCCAAGAGGTAAAGACAACCGTAGCAAATAGTAGATTATTAAACATTTGTTGAGTGAAATATTACAAATAAACTGTCCCATGCAATCAAAAAGCATCAGCTTTAGCCTCAAATGGAGTCAAATTCCAATCTGCTCCTTCCAATGTATTCCTTGGGCAACTTCTTTCCTCAATTTCCACAATCATAGAGTAGACGTAGTAAGAGAATATTCTCCACAGGGTGCTGCTAGCAGAAGTACTCGGTCAATCTAGGGTCAGTCTAGGGTTAGTCTAGAACAGACTACACCTAATAAACAAGTGATCCATAGTGTATGGAATGAGGATGAAATTCACCAATATGCTGAGTTTAGCACCTGGCCCTATAATAATCATTTCTTGGGCTGGCAAAGTGTGTCGGGTGAACAAGCCTGTTCTAGATGGACAAAACCAGAAATACCCATTTCAAAATCACACTTTTTGTTTTTTTAAGTAGGCTCCACGCCCAAAATGGCTCAACTCCCTCTGAGAGTATCACCTAAGTTGAGATCAAGTGTGCTGTGCTTAACCGACTAAGCCACGCAGATGCCCCAAATCACACATTTTTTAAAAAAATTAAGGAAGGAAGGAAGGAAGGAGGGGAAGGAAGGAAGCGAAGGAAGGGAAGGAAGGAAGGGAGGGAAGAAAGAAAAGAAAAGGAGGGAAAGGAAATAAAAGGGGGAGGGGAGGGGAGAGGAGGGGGGAAGAAAAGAGGGGAAAAAAAGAAAGAAAAGGAAAGGAAAGGAAAGAAAAGAAAAGAGGGGAGGAGGCGCCTGGGTGGCTGCCTCTGCCTTCCGCTCAGGTCATGATCTCAGGGTCCTGGAATGGAGGCCCGCATTGGACTCTCTGCTCAGCAGGGAGCCTGCTTCCTCCTCTCTCTGCCTGCCTCTCTGCCTACTTGTGATCTCTCTCTCTGCCAAATAAATAAATTAATTAAATATCTTTAAAAAAAAAAGAAAAGAGGGGAGGAGGGGAAGGGAGGGGAGGGGAAGGGAGAAAAGAAAAGAAAACAAAAGAAGAGAAAAGAAAAGAATGGAAGAGAAAAGAAAAAAGAAAAGAAAGGGAAAAAGAAAATTAGGGGCACCTAGCTGGCTCAGTCAATGGAGCCCTAGGGCCCTTGTGAGTTCCAGTCCCATGTTGGGCAGAAAGATTACTTAAAAAAAAAAAAAAAAGTCTTTATTTTTTTTTTTAAGGTTTTATTTATTTGACAGAGAGAAACATAGCCAGAGAGGGAACACAAGCAGGGGGAGTAAGAGAGGGAGAAGCAGGCTTCCCGCTGGGCAGGGAGCCCGATGTGGGGCTCGATCCCCGGTCTCCGGGATCATGACTTGGGCCGAAGGCAGTCGCTCAACCAACTGAGCCACCCAGGCACCCCCCCAAAAAAAGTCTTTAAAAAGGAAAAGAAGAAAAGAAAAGAAAACTAAAAAGACAAAGAAAAGTTTAAAAGAATTAGTTTCTTCTGAGGAAAAAACGTTAGACGCCCCCCCTCCATGATCACGCAGGCCAGCAGCCTTAAGATCACAGAGTTTTAACCAGAGCAAACAACATCAATTAAAACCAAGACCTTCTGTGCCTTCCAGCTGTCCATGTGTGAAGGAAAAGTCAAACCTGCCAAGGCCTTGCCAGTTTTAAATTCGTTGGCACCAAGCCTGATGCCCGGAGTGCTCGGTCACACATTAAGAAATAAGGGGGTGGGCGCCTGGGTGGCTCAGTGGGTTAAAGTCTCTGCCTTCAGCTCAGGTCATGATCTCAGGGTCCTGGGATTGAGGCCCCGCATCCGACTCTCTGCTCAGCAGGGAGTCTGCTTCCTCCTCCCTCTCTCTGCCTGCTTCTCTGCCTACTTGTGATAAAAATCTTTAAAGAAATAAGGGGGTGGGGGAATACTGGGGAAGAAGAAACATGGAATGAAAGCCGGAACACTCTTGCACGCAGGGCTAACTCCCATCCCCTCGCCACATCCTCCGTAGAATCTGGGCTTCGTGTTAATACTCAGAAAGCATCCATCATCTCACCAACACTTTTGCAAGGTTTCGCAAGATGACGTCCTTGTCAGTGTTCAATGATGGTTCTAATATTGAAAAATACGAAGAAAATAAACTTTGGAGGTAAAAAGACGCAGAATGTATTTTGATGCTTTTTTGTGGGCTATCAAAATTAGTGATGGTTAGTCCTCCGGCTCCTGGCGAGCCCCGGCGTCAGAAACCCGACTTTCTAAACTCCCCGACTCTCTGGTTGTTTTCTGAGCGGCCTCGGCTTCCCGTCGGTCCGGAGTCCCCGGCTCCCAAGCCGCGCCCGGCGGGCCGATTCCCACGCTCGGGACACCCGAGCGACACTTTGCCCGGGACCAGAGGCAAACTCCACGTCCAATTTTCCGCCTCAAAAACCACGGTTCGCTGGGGGCGCGGCGTTCGAGATCCAGCAGGCGCTCTCAACGGCGTCCCGTCCCCTTTCCCCCCACCCTCAGCTACGTGGGGAGACAGGTCCCACTCAGTCCGGAGACCGCGGCGTCCCTGCGACGCGCCTGCCCGCCAGGGCCCACCGCCCACTTTCCTCTGCTCCCTGGACACTCACCTGCACCAAGTCATCCCGAAAACCGCCGCCCGTAGCCGGCCGGGCCACTCCGCCGGCTGCCCCGGGCAAATTACTGGGAGCTGGGCAGGTGGAGGAAGCCGGGACAGCTCGGGTGGGTCCCCGCCGGGTCCCCGCCCACGTCGCCACCAACGTCCGCCCACCTCCCCCGCCCCCCGCTCCCGCTGTGCGCCGGGTCGGGTGCCGGTTCGCCCAAGTGTGGGTGTCGTTGTTTGGGGACCCTCGAAGTCCTCACTAACAGATCTCCCACGGGCCCACGCCCTGGGGAACTGGAGAAGTGGGGAGAAGGCCCACAGCCCCCGCTGGTGATACTTGCTAGGTACCCGCTCGGCGCTGCACACTTTATTTGCGTTGGGTCATTTGTCACAACGGTCTTCAGAGGAGAGTGAGCACAGGACGGGGAAACTGACGCGAAGTGGAGTGATCAGCCAGGAGGTGGAGGGGCTGGGATGGGAACCACGTCGGGGGGACGGGGCAGTCCCCCGGCGAGTGGAGCGTTTCCTGTCCCGAGCCACCCGCTGCGTCGGTGGCCCGAGTTGACAGAGGGGCCCTCTCTGCGGGGGACCGCGTAGATGGAGCGCGTGCTGGAGGCGGCCAGACAGGAGCGGGGTCACGGCGTCGCGCGCGCTTCCCTCCTGCGGGGGCTGCGGGGGCCGGTCCTCGCTGCGCGCCCGGAACCCCGAGTGCTCCCGGAGTCCCGCCAGCTCTCGCCCTTCTCTCGCCATCTCCCAGCCTCCATCTGGGACCTCTTCTCCTCCTCGGCTGGTAAAGGGACTTCTGCCTTCCCCTCACAGAGCGACACAAGCCGTGTGGTCACCTAGTCTAGCGTCCTGACCACCGCAGCCCGTCCCTCTTCCTCCGGTGGAAGCTGGGTACCAGCGAACCCTGAAACGCGCCGCCGGCCGAAAGCTCACACATCCGTTCGCCAGGTTTTGCTCCTCTCCCCCCCTCCCCGCCCCGCTTCCACCACCCGCCCCCCAGGGACCGCTCTGGCATCAGCGGCAGGGGGGAAGCTGGAGTGGGTTGGGTTCCTCTAACACACCTGTGTGGCCACCAGCGCCTCTGCCTGGAAGAGTGCAGTGCCTTTCAGGTGAAAAAATGGCAGGACCCTTTTCACAAGCCAGACGCCTCGCTGGGCAGCTTCCTGTGGTTCGGCTCCAGTGGGCTTGCTTTATGTTTTTACTGTGACCTACCTTACGTTGGAAAATCTACATTTTTTTTTAAGATTTTTTTTTTTTAATTTGACAGAGAGAAACACAGCCAGAGAGGGAACACAAGCAGGGGGAGTGAGAGAGGAAGAAGCAGGCTTCCCGCCGAGCTGGGAGCCCGATGTGGGACTTGATCCCGGGTCACCAGGATCATGACCTGAGCCGAAGGCAGTCGCTCAACCAACTGAGCCACCCAGGCGTCCCGGAAAATCTACATTTTTTTAAGTAAACAAAATAACAGGCAAAATGCTTGCCAAATGACCAGTGTTTCTATTTTGTTACAGTATGTACTTATTTATACCCTGTTGTGTCCCCAAAAGGTTTAGGACAGATGCATATAATACAAGGCTGTGTAAATTTTTTTTGAAGATTTTATTTATTTATTTGACAGAGAGAGATCACAAGCAGGCAGAGAGAGGAGGAAGCAGGCTCCCTGCGTCCACGGGCCTTGATCCCAGGACCCTGAGATCATGACCTGAGCTGAAGGCAGAGGCCCTAACCCACTGAGCCACCCAGGCACCCCAAGGCTGTGTAAATTTAAAAAAAAGATAGCGCAATGAATCAAACCAGTAAGTCCAAAAAGAGTAGAAAGAAGTGCCAAAGGGAGCTACAATCTCAGTGCAGTTGAGCCCCAAGTTCAACTCCCAGGTGCTGGGCAGCCCGAAGAAAAGACAAAACCTTGCAAGAGAGGAGTTCTGAGGTAGCAATTACAGATGACTGCTTTCCAGAACAGATGGAAAAGGGCTTTCTCCTTTCCTGAATGAGACTAATCAGTAAAGTGTTGCACTTACCCTGTGCGGGTAGTACAGGGACCCCATTGCTTACAAAAGGCCATCACATACCTTCTCCTCCTCAATTCCACCCTTGTGATAATGCCGTGAGCTGCCTTTCGGATGTGAAAACCCAGCCCAAGAAAAATTTCATGATTTGTTCCATCTGCTCCCAGAAGCTGGGTCTGTTTGCTTGTTTGTTTGTTTGTTTTTAAAGATTTTATTTATTTGGGGCGCCTGGGTGGCTCAGTTGGTTGGGCGACTGCCTTCGGCTCGGGTCATGATCCAGGAGACCCGGGATCGAGTCCCACATCGGGCTCCCTGCTCCGCGGGAGGCCTGCTTCTCCCTCTCTCGCTCCCCCTGCTTGTGTTCCCTCTCTGGCTGTGTTTCTCTCTGTCAAATAAATAAAATCTTAAAAAAAAAAAACAAAAAACTGGCACTTAAAAAAAAAAAAGATTTTATTTATTTAATTGACAGAGAGAGATCACAAGTAGGCAGAGAGGCAGGCAGAGAAAGATGGGGAAGCAGGCTCCCTGTGGAGCAGAGAGCCCAACGCGGGCCTCCATCCCAGGACCCTGAGATCACCTGAGCTGGAGACATAGGCTTAACCCACTGAGCCACCCAGGCGCCCACCCAGAAGCTGGGTCTATAAAGGGGGATCTGGGCTGGCTCCCCTGTACCCCCTGCCTCTCCAGCTCTGCATAAACAGGAGGACTTTTTTTTTTTTAAGATTTTATTTATTTGACACAGAGAGAGCCCAAGAAAGGGGAGCAGCAGGCAAAGGGAGAGGGAGAAGCAAGCTCCCTGCTAAGCAAGGAGCCCAGGGCTCAATCCCAGGACCCTGGGATCATGACCTGAACCAAAGGCAGACGCTTAACTGACTGAGACACCCAGGCACCCCTAAACAGGAGGACTTTTCTCGGGACTCAGAAATGGGGACTGGGTTCATTCAACCATAACTTCTGCCTCACAGAAACATTGTGACCTGTGATTTCCTGTCCGGGATAATCGTCTGTGGCTGGGCCCACTCCGGGGGTGACTAGCAGGAAGGGAAAGTTAGCTAAGTGAGGTCACGTTAGCTGGGTTTCAGCCCTACCAGCAGGAAGCTCTAACACCTAAGCTCTCCCTGGAGGAGGCGGGTGGTGGCCCCAGAGCCAAGCAGAGTGTTCGAGACGGCTCCTAAGGACTACCTGGAGCACAGATGGGTGGCCGGGCCGGTGCACACCCCCACGCCAGACGCTGCCTGGGGTAGATCCGGAGGTAGCCTCTCCCTGCCTGTGACATCAGGCTTCATCACCGAGGCTGGTTACTGTTTACCACCAGGACGTGACCCTCGCTGTGGGCCTACTATTTACCACCAGGAGGTGACCCTCGCTGAGGGCACGGAGCGGAAACTGACAAGTTGTTAAGTAGTCACCTCCGTCCTTGGTCATTCCAGCCACTCCCTGTGCCCAGGACAAGCCCCTCTGCCCTGGAGTCACTTGCGCAACAGCCAAACTCTTACTCTTTATCTTTGATCATCAGGCTCTTTTCTACTCTTATCCCTTGGGGGAGAAGCTTGGGGGAGTGCCTGGACCTCACCTTCATCCGGCAGATCCTGGTGCGGTCTGTGAGCCTTCTCAAAGGTGTTCTTTGAAAGACTGATTCAGCCAGTTTTGCATTCTGGTCCAATTCAAACAGTGCTCTTGACCAAGAGGAAGAATGCTTGGCGAGGAAGGAAGTCAGGTAATTTCTGACACCCTCCCAAAGCCCAGGTGCCTGAGAGTCACTTCTTAGCTCCAGAGGAAGTTGAGCGTGTCCCGTTCATTTGCTACTCCCAGAGCTCCCCTTCGGACAGCTCAGAGTAGGTCCTCGTCGTTGACTGGCTGAGTGAATGACTGCCTTGAGCAGTGGGACTGTTTTTTCTCACCGCAGGTACTACCTGCCCCCCCCCCAAATCCAGCCCTTGCTCATCCTCAACAACTGGAGATTGGAAGAAAAAGTTCAGGTGTTCAGGGCACAGAAGGGGTAGAGACAAAACACTCTGATGTTCTTCCCCAAACTGGCCCCCAAACATGAGAGACAAGGAGAGATGGCAGAAAAGGCAGATCATTCCAGCTGGACGGGTAGCAGTTAATAAGAAGGAACTCGCAGAAGACTGGCCACTGCAGGCAAGAAGCTCTCCGCATCTCCTCACCAGGCTCTTAAAGTTTATGGGGATGGGGGAGACGGTGCCTGGGTGGCTCAGTGGTTAAGCGTCTACCTTTGGCAGGATCCCAGGGTCCTAGGATCAAGCCCCACCCCTGCTCAGCAGGGAGCTTGTCTCCCTCTCCCTTTTCCCCTCCCCCTGCTTGTGTTCCCTCTCTCACTGTCTGTCAAATAAGTAAATATAATCTTTTTAGTTTTTTAAAGATTTTATTTGACAGAGAGAGGCACAGCGAGAGAGGGAACACAGCAGGAGGAGTGACAGAGAAGCAGGCTTCTCGCCGAGCAGGGAGCCCCATGCAGGGCTCAATCTCAGGATCCCGGGACCATGACCCGAGCCAAAGACAGATAGATGCTTAACAACTGAGCCATCCAGGTGCCCCATTAGATACAATCTTTAAAACAAACCTTTATACCACAGGGGCCGTAACAGGGTTTGGTCACAGGCACTGTCCACGTGGTCTTCAGAACAGCCCTCACTATAGTGGGCAGTGGGCTGAGCATACACTGCTGGGCCAGGAGAGGGGAGAAGGAACCTCTAATTGCTCAGGTTCAGCCCGAAGTTCAACCGAAGGTCACATCCTCTTGGTCACCTACCTCCTCCAGCACATACTTGCCATGATCCCACAGGAAAAGGAAGTGGTGTCATTTGCTTGAGAATAAGAAATCAGCTCCGGGTGCACGAAGTTAGACCTTAGACCCTCCGTCGGGGAAGGTCCTCAACAGACTGAGCTGGGATTTCAAGGAGCTGTGAAGGCTGTTCCAGGGCTCACATGCTTTTCCCTCTCCCCCAGGGACTCCTCCACACCTCAAGCTTCTATTGTCTAGCTTTCACCTTTGGCCTCTGGTTAAATGCCGCTTCCTCAAAGAGGCCTCTTCAAGTTCCTCTTTGGGTGTTTCTGTAGCACCCAGGACTTTCTCATACTCCTGTGCTCATGTGTGCGTGTGTCACCTGCTGGTCCGCATGTTCCCTGAAAAGCAGCACACTTTCTGTTGCGTTGTTGTTGTTGTGGGTTTTTTTTAATCTTTTTTTTTTAATATTTTATTTATTTGACAGAAAGAAACACAGCCAGAGAGGGAACACAAGCAAGGGGAGTGAGAGAGGGAGAAGCAGGTTCCCTGCTGAGCAGAGAGCCCGATGTGGGACTCAATTCCAGAACCCTGAGATCATGACCTGAGCTGAAGGCAGAGGCTTTAACCCTCTGAGCCACCCCGGCGCTCCCACCCTTTCTGTTTTGCTCACCATTGTAACCCTTAGCACAAGGACTGGCTGGTAGTTGATACTCAAAAACTGTCTGCTGGAGAAAGGAAGGAAGGAATTTTACCAGACCCTTTGATGCTTGGGACAATGGTAGGCCTTTGGTGTTTATCTGTCTCACTCTCGCATGAGGAAAGTGAACCTCAGAGCCTTGCTGGAGGACCTAGGAGGACTGGAGCCACCTCTGCCGGCTGGGAAACCCTCCACCTGCCCCTGCTGCCCGGTGTGTCCGGGAGAGTCCCCGGGGGAGACAGAAAGGAAGTCAGGAAGGAGCAAAACCACATCTGGAACAGGGAAGCCAGGACAGAAGTTGAAGACGAGGCCCTACTGGCTTCACCTTGACTTTGACCTTGACTCATGGGCAAAAGGAAACAGACTTGAGAGGCTGCAGATTGCTTCTCAGTTGTCTCCTGAATCGGCTAGATGCCTTTAAGTGGCAATACAGTATATTGGTTAGAAGACAAACTCTAGAAAATAAAATAATTTAAAAGATGAACTCTAGAGCCTGGCTCTGCTCCTGTCCCCTACCTGCTGTGTGACCTTGGACAAGTTACTGAACATCTCTCTGCTTCAGTACCTTCAGTTGTAAAAATGTGCATGATAATAGCACCTATCTTGTGAGGTTGTTTCAAGAATCAGGTGAGTTGATGGGGCACCTGGGTGGCTCAGTCACTTGAGCATCTGACTGGTGATTTTGGCAAGGTCCTGATTTCAGGATTGTGGGATCGAGCCCCAGGTTGGGCTCAGTGCTCAGGAGGAAGTCTGTTTTTCTCTTCTCTCTCTCCCTCTGCTTCTGTTCCCGCCCCCACCCCCACCGCTCTGCCCCTTCATAATGCTCTTTTTTTCTCTAAAATAAATAAATAAATAATTTAAAAAGAGAGAATTAAGTGAGTTGATACATGTAAAGTACTTCAGTCCCTGGGAAGTAATACTTCCATAGTAAGTGTTAGCCATTATTATTTGAAGGGAAGCTTTTGTGCTTTGAGAAGTCTCTTTGTGATTACTAGGGTTTAAATTAATATTGAATTTAGTGAAGTCTCAAGTGCAAGCTCTGTATTCAATGAACAGATCTTATTATTTGCTGTGGAATGACTGATGGCTTCTGAGGCTTCTTTCCCCTGTAATATAGTTACCTCATCACGCACTCGCCCTGCCTCTCAATGGGCCCCGTCCACCACACAAGGTCTGGCCAGAACGTCTGCTTTGGCCACAAGGATGTTAGAAAGGCTACACTATGTGTGAATTGGCTTTATCGCCCGAGTTCCAATGATCTCCATTAGAAGAGCCAGCCCTGGACCGCCTGGGTAGCTCAGTCAGTTAAGCGTCTACCTTCCACTCAGGTCATGATCCCAAGCTCTGGGGATTGAATCCCGTATCCAGCTCCTTGCTCAGCACGGTTCCTGCTTCTGCCTCTGCCTGCCGCTCTCCCCCTGCTTGTGCTCTCTGTCTTGATCTCTGTCTCTAACAAATAAATAAAATCTTTAAAAAAAAAAGAAGAAGAAGAGACAGCCCCAGACAGTTATTGTCCCTTCATCCATCGCTCCAGAAGAAAACCCAGGAAGCAGAGCCAAATGGGACCCGTGACCACCAGCCTCCAGAAGCCGAGTCCCCCAGCTGCGCCCAGCCTAGATCTGCTGAACCACCACAGCTGGTTTTTCAACGGAAGAGCCTGGGACTAAATGCTTGTTGTAAATTTTATTGGAGTAGTTTGTTTTATGGCACCATTAAGGCAAAAGTCAACTAAGATATATTTCTATCAAAAATTCAATAAATTTTAATCCTGAGTTTCAAAGGTAAACTTTGACTAATGTTTGAACTTCCTTAAAGAATGCTATGTGTCAGTTAACTTCACAGGCAAAGATATGACTCACTCAAATGGCCCAGAGGGTTGAACAAAGAATGATTTACATACAGCGCTGTGGGTGGGGTGAAGCTTTCAGCAATTAGCGCCAGCTGGGAGCTGCTACCCTTGGGGCGGGCACCTGAATCCCATCAGACCTGTGGCCTTAGGTGGAGGAGCCACAGCCCCTGCCAACCACGGGGAGGGAGCTAGAGGAATAAATACCCCCCCACACTCTACTGGCTTGCTAGTTTCTCTCTTTGGCAGAACTCACTTGAAGCAGAAGGACAAGCGGGCATGAGTTGTGTAGACTGTAGATGTCTTCTTAGAGCACTGGACAAGGCAGTGAAGGGTGGCAGATAGGCCTGGAAGAAGAGAACAACTAACTAGCTCACAGTCTCATTTACAACTGGATCGATCAGTGTATCATCAGAACTGTTAACAAACCAGACCCACATCAAGGGGCACCTGGGTGGCTCAGTCAGTTAAGCATCTGACTTCAGCTCAGGCCCTGATCTCAGGGTCCTGGGATCGAGCCCTGCATCTGGCTCCCTGCTCAGCAAGGACTCTCCTTTTCCCTCTCCCTCTACTTGTGCTCTCTTTCTCTCTCTCAAATAAATAAATAAAATCTTTAAAAAAAAGAAGGAAGGAAGAGGGAAAGAAAGAACCCCCAAATCTTAGCAGTTTAATGCAGTAGGAGTGTATTCCTTACTCATGTAAAGACCGTTGTGGATGTTCCTGGTTGGGTCATCTTGTTGAGTGACAGAATGATTCAGGGACTTGGGTTCTTTCCAAATTCGAAAGTATTCATCCCCAACACGTGGGTTCTAAAGTCACCTCTCTATAGAAAGAAACTCAGGTATGTGGCCTCTTTGTCTCGAAGGGACACATAACTTCTACTCCCTTCCACTGGTTACAGCTGGCTCCCGGACCCACCTAATTAGAGGGGGCTGCAGGGACTGTAGGCCCAGGCCAGGCAGCCAGTTCCTGGCAACAACCCTAGCAACAAGCGATAGGTGACTTTCCTCTGTACGAGGGGAGCCCAGTTCTTTGGGTGGTCAGATAGTCTTCTTTTCCACAACAATCTTATTTAACTAAATTCCCTAAAGCCTTTCTACAGATTTTCCTCAAAATACAGTGGGGTTCCATCCAGTAAGCCCATCCTAAATTGAAAATATCATAAGTCAACCATGCATGTAATACCTACCCTCCTGAACATCAGAGCTCAGCCTAGGTGACCTTAAACATGCTCAGAGCACTTCCATTAGCCTGCAGTTGGACAAAAGCATCTAACACAAAGCCTCTTTTGTTGTTGTTGTTGTTGTTAAAGATCTTATTTATTTATTTAACAGAGAGAAACCAGATAGAGAGAGAACATAAGCAGGGGGAGTGAGAGAGGGAGAAGCAGGCTTCCTACCAAGCAGGGAGCCCAATGCCGGGCTGGATCCTGGGACTCCAGAACTGGGGTTCATGATCTGAGCCAAAGGCAGACGCTTAATGACTGAGCCACCCAGGCACCCCAAAGCCTCTTTGATAATAAAGTATGGAACATCTCTTGTAATTTATTGAATACTGTACTGATAATGCAGCCCAGAACGGCTGTATAGGTACCGAGTGGTCACAGGTTCCGGATGTTGCCCTGACAATCAGGTGGCCGACGGGAAGCTGCCGCTGCCCAGCATCACAAGAGAGCATCAAGCTGGCTGGGGCAAAGATCAAAATTCAAAATTTGGAGTACAGTTTCTGCTGAATACACACTGCCTTTGTATCACCGTAAAGTCAAAATAATTGTAAGTCAAACCATTGTAAGTCAGGGACCCCCTGTACTTGCGTTCTTAAGGGTAAGATTTCTATTCATTCTTTTCTCTCTTTCAAGCGCTTCTGATCAGACAGCAAAACGTATCTAAATACTTTACCCAGGAAGCCCCTAATCAATTAAACAGGATAAAATATAATAAATCTCAAGTTCTTTTAAAACATCCCATCACTTTACAAACTTAATTCAGTGTCATACATTCCTCTTAAATCTCGCACATCCTAGGGGCACCCGTGTGGCTCAGTTGTTAAGTGTCTGCCTTCACCTCAGATCATGAACCCCAGTTCTTGGGATCGAGCCCCGTGTTGGGCTCTCTCCTCAGCAGAGAGCCTGCTTTTTCCTCTCCCTCTGACCCTCCTCCTGCTCGTGCTCTATAAATAAGTAAGTAAATAAATAAATATCACAAGTCTAGAATCAATGACCCCATTGCTTCCTTAGTATGGCCCTAAAAATATAATATGAATACAATGGGTTTGATTTATTTTATTATCTCATCTCTGTTTTTAGCTCTGAACTATCCAGGAATTAAAATAAACTTCATTACTAAGAAAACCAGTTCACTCTACCCAGAAATAACTCAGGTTACCATCTCGGCGGGCTTAGCTGTTGGAATACTGTACTGAAATTTTTCACTGGGATCCGAGACTTCACCACTCCCTGATTTAAATAAACACTCAGGGGTGCCTGGATGGCTCAGTTGGTTAAGCGACTGCTTTCGGCTCAGGTCATGATCCTGGAGACCCAGGATCAAGCCCCACATCGGGCTTCCTGCTCAGCGGGAAGCCTGCTTCTCCCTCTCTCACTCCCCCTGCTTGTGTTCCCTCTCTCGCTGTGTTTCTCTCCGTCAAGTAAATAAATAAAATCTTTAAAATAAATAAATAAATAAATAAACACTCAGCCAGCTGGAACCTGCAAATCCATACCATATAATTAGGAAATCCTCATAGGACATATCCCTTTAAGTCCACACTATACCATTACCTAATCCCTTCAATAATTTGAATATACTGAAGGGTACCTGGGTGGCTCAGTCGTTAAGCATCTGCCATCGGCTCAAGTCATGATCCTGGAGTCCTAGAATCTAGCCCCGCATTGGGCTTCCTGCTTGGCAGGGAGCCTGCTTCTCCCTCCCCCTGCTTGTGCTCCCTCTCTAGCTGTGTTTCTCTCTGTCAAATAAGTAAATAAAATCTTAAAAAAAAAAATAAAAGAACAAAAAAGATAAAAATTAGAAAAAATTGCATGTACTGATTTTTTTTCTTTTTCTTTTTCTTGAGGTGTAGTTGACACACAACGTTGCATTAGCCTCAGGTGCATAACACGGTGATTCCACAAGTCCCTAGCTTATGCCATGTAGCTACCACCTGTCACCATGTCACTATTTCAGAACCGCGGACTATATTCCCTGCGCTGTGCCTTTCATCCTCAAAGATGTCATCTAATTTCCTCAGAACTTGGGAGGAATTTGCATTTCTTTCTTTTTATTAAGGAGGAGTAATTTAAGGTAATGAGAGGGATAAAAGCATAGACTCGGAGCCAAATTCTTGGTCTACTTGTATCTGTGTGACCTTGAGCAGGTCCTTTAACTTCTCTGTGTTTCACTGGCTTCATCTGTCAAGTGATCATCATGCTAATGGGGCCTCGTTCACGAAACTGTTAAGAAGAGTAAAAGTTCATACAAGTGAAACACTTAGAACAGTGCTTGACACTTGAGTACATACTATCCCCTTACCTATACTTCTTCGCTAACATGTGTAAGACTCTCAGGTCTCTCTCTCTCTTTTTTTTTTTTTCTTAAGATTTTATTTATTTGACAGAAACACAGCCAGAGAGGGAACACAAGCAGGGGGAGTGAGAGAGGGAGAAGCAGGCTTCCTGCGGAGCAGGGAGCCTGATGTGGGACTCGATCCCGGGTCTCCAGGATCATGACCTGAGCCGAAGGCAGTCGCTTAACCAACTGAGCCACCCAGGCGCCCAAGACTCTCAGGTCTCTTTAACACCATTTGATTCACTCCTTCACACTCGTCTATAATTCCATCAAAACATCTTTACGTGCTGTCTTCTGCACACTTTCTCACTCTCTCTCTCCAGGCGTAACTGTGCCTGAAAGGCCTCCGGGGGTGTGTGTGGCATTACGCGACACACAGAAAAAGCATGTCCCTGTGCTGAGCAGCAGAGCACGGGAGCTCAGTGGCCCTGATCTCAAGAACATCATTCTAGAATTCCCACTGATACTCATTCCTGAGTAAACAAGGAATGAGATCTTCCTCAGAGACCAAGAAAGACGCGTGTGGGGAGACCGCGTCCAGCATTCCCACAACACCATTTCCCCTTGAAAGCAAGCACCACGAGTTCTAACCTCGGCTCAGAATGCCTGGGATTGTTCGGGATCTGCGCTGACTTACTTTTCTGTGTCAAGTTGATTAGGGCCACCGGGTGTTCAAATCTTTGTGTCTGGTGGGGTATTTCCGTAGGAGATTCGCAGTTGGATCTGTGGACTGAGGGAAGCAGAGGAGGGTGGGCCTCAGTCTGTTGAAGGCGTGGAGAGAACAAAAAGACAGAGTGATAGGGACTTTCCTCTCTCTGGCGGGCTTCAGGCTGGGACATCAATCCTTCCCGGCCTTCAGACGTGGACTGGAACTTCCCCCATCAGTTCTCCTGGGTCTCTCTCTCGCCAGCTGCCCGCCTGAGCCTTCTCAGCATCAGTCATGGCAGGAGACAGCTCCTGAGTCTTCCATCTACAGAAGATAAAGATGTCTAGATAGCCTAGGGTTTTCTGGTTCCATTTTTTCCGGTGAACCCTGGCTGATAGAGGCCCAGCTTGGAACATCCACTCTTAGGAAGGGGCTTTGAAACATTGGGTCCTTTGCTCTCTGCACCACACAATTCTACAGCGTGGCCTGGGCCTGGGGCTGGGAAAGAGCTTGGAGGATGTGTGCTTGAGAGGTGAGTGAGACAGGTAAGAAGGGTGCCTGCCCCACTCTCCCCGTTAGAGGAGCTGCTGCCCGTGTCTTTCCACAGTAGCAAGGACCATGGAGGAGGAAAACAGCACGAGCTTGGATCCTTTGTGATACCTGTGAGCCAGACTCCTCTCCCCGGCTTCTGGTAAAGGTTTTCCCTCTCTCCTGGACCCTTCCAGGCAATATTTAAACACGTTCATGCCTCATGAAGAAAATAATTCTCCCCAGTTTTTTCTTCAGCCACTATTCTCCTTCTTCCCTCCGCGGTGAGATTTCTCCAAAGAGCTGTCTGCCCTCATTGGCCCCATTCCTCCCCCAGCCACACCACCTCAATGTCTCCGTTCTGAATTCCCCTCCACAGTCACAAAGACAGCTTCTGCTAAGACCCCCGTGACCTTGTGTTACCAAATGAAATGCACACTTTTAGTCCGCAACTTTTGCATGCTCTCAGCAGCGTCTTAAGTCCAGAGAGTGGGGTTCTATGGACCTCCTTAAGTCCAGCTGCTGACGAACAGACCACATAGAATAGGTGACATTATTGTTTGCAGTGATTCACTCTTCCTTGTCTGGGTGCCCTCTGTGACGGGACCCCGCGGTTCCTCCCATTGGAGGTGGAGTATCCTTCCCCCCTCTGCTCGCGTTGGGATTGGCCGTGGAGTAGGGGCACAAGTGAGGGTGTGCAACAATGAGCCCGGGACTTCCCACATGTTGCTGCATGGGTCTACTCAGACTGCTGGGCAGCTACCATTGTCATGAGAAGAAGATGCCACAGTTTCAGGAATATGAGAAACACTTGAGCAGAGCTGCTCCTGCTGCCCCACTGACCTGTGAACATGAGTGCGATCATTAATGCTTACTAAGGCTTACTAACGCTTATCTAAAACATGTATTTTATTTATGTGTTTGTTTGTTTATTTGAGACAGAGAGAGCGAGCATGGGGGGAGGGGCAGAGGAAGAGGGAGAAGCAGAATCCCTGCGAGCCTGATGCGGGGCTCGATTCCAGGACCCTGAGGTCATGACCCGAGCCAGAGGCAGGTGCTTAACCAACTGAGCCACCCAGGCGCCCCAGTGCTTACTGCTTTATGCCACTGTTACGGGGCTGTTTGTTATGCAGCACTTTTTTGTAGCAATAGTAATCTTATCCACTGTGTCCTCCCACAAAACAGTCATAAGCCTCAAAATTGGTCAGTGTAGAAATCAAAGCTATTCGCCATGACTGTCTTCGGATTCTTCTTGCATTTCTCCTCTTCCAATATCTTAGCAATGGAAGAAGAATGAAAGGTTCTGGGTGCCTGGGTGCCTTGTTAAGCGCTTGCCTTTGGCTCAGGTCATGATCCCGGGGTCCTGGGAATGAGCCCCACATCGGGCTCCCTGCTCGGCGGGAAGCCTGCTTCTGTCTCTCATTCCCCCTGCTTGTGTTCCCTCTCTAGCTGTGTTTCTGTCAAGTAAATAAATAAAATCTTTTTTAGCAAAAGGTTTCTAAAAAAGATTTTATTTATTTACTTGACAGAAAGAGAAATCACAAGTAGGCAGAGAGGCAGGCAGAGAGAGAGGAGGAAGCAGGCTCCCGCAGAGGCTTAACTCACTGAGCCACCCAGGCCCCCAGTAAATAAAATCTTTAAAAAAAGAAAGAGAGAATGGAAGGTTCTAGGAATAAGACATGTCACCTCCTAAAATTTTGTGAGGATCTGACATTTCCACATCAGAATTTGGGATTGAGAATCTGTAGGTTTGGATCTCAGGGGAGGTGACCAAATATTAATATCACAGAATTCTGGTCCAGGAACCACTATCTGGAAATTAACCAAATTTCATTTCAGTTTCCTACCAATGGGTATCCATTTTTTTCTTGGTTAGTAGTTATGATCATAAATTCCCAGTGGTCAGTATATTTTTACCATAAATACGAACACAGTTTCCTCACTTCTGAAAACAATAATACTCCTTATTAAATTCGAAAACCTCTTCCACTATTTCTATTGTTTTCTGAGTCATGTACCTGCCACTGGCCCTAGAGCTTCATCAACAGCAGTAGTTTCAGCCATATTTCACAGCTAAGTGACCTCTAAAGATTTTATTTGTAAATTATTCCACCTCTATATTGCCAAGCAAATGCAGTTTCTTTTTTTTTTTAAAGATTTTTTATTTATTTGACAGAGAGAAACACAGCCAGAGTGGGAACACAAGCAGAGGGAGTGAGAGAGGGAGAAGCAGGCTTCCCGCTGAGCAGGGAGCCCGATGTGGGACTCGATCCAGGGTCTCCGGGATCATGACCTGAGCCGAAGGCAGTCGCCCAACCAACTGAGCCACCCAGGCGCCCCGCGAATGCAGTTTCTTAGCAACCTTTGTCTTGTCGATGTGGGCCATCCACAAAGAAGTGTGAGGGAGAATTGAACTATCTCCATAAATACGTACACTTAGTATGTATGAACTTGAACCGTCTGGCTTTTATAAAGGGGACTGCCTTGCAACAACACAAGAAACAACAGGTCTTGGTGAGGATGTGGAAGGAAAGGGACTGCCTTGCACTGCTGGTGGGAAGGCGAACTGGTAGAAGAGTTGGGAGGATCTTCAAAAAGTTAAAAATAGAACTACCCTACGATTGAGTGATTGTACTACCAGGTATTTACCCAAAGAAGACAAAGACACCAACTCAAAGGGATACATGCTCCCCTATGTCTATAGCAACGTTATCTACAACAGCCGAGAAATGGAAGTAGCCCAAGTGTCCATGGACCGATGATGGATAAAGATGATGTGGTGCATACCTACGATGGAATATTACTCAAAAAAGAATGAAATCTTGCCATTTGCAATGACATGGATGGACCCAGGCGGTATTAGGCCAAGCAAAATACGCCATTCAGAGAAGGACAAATACCATATGATTTCACTCATATGCGGAACTTAAGAAATAAAACAAATGAGCAAAGGGAACACAAAGGGGGAGAGACACAAATCAAGAAACAGACTCCCAGAGCACCTAGTGCTCTCACATTCTTAGTTTTATTTTTAAATTTTTAAAATAATTTATTTAATTTTTTTGCTCACCTTTTTATTTTTTTTTATTATTTATTTATTTATTTATTTATGTATTTGAGGGAGATCACAAGTAGGCAGAGAGGCAGGCAGAGAGAGAGGAGGAAGCAGGCTCCCTGCTGAGCAGAGAGTCCAACGCACGGGCCTTGATTCCAGGATCCTGAGATCATGACCTGAGCCGAAGGCAGAGGCTTTAACCCACTGAGCCACCCAGGCGCCCTTTGCTCACCTTTTTAAATGGAATTATCCTTGTGCCCTCAACCATGTGGCTCTATGAATTATGCAGGGAACTGGCTCTCACTCCCCAGCCCGTGTCTGCAGCTAGATTTTTTGTTATACAAGCTAAATAGGATTTCTAAGTTATTCATGCCACACTTTGGAGACTCCGGTCCTGGGCTATGGGACCGCACAGTCTTACACCATTGTGCCCATGAATTTCAGGTCCATTGTCTGGATTGGAAATATTTATGAAGTACCTGGTCAATTCATAAATCCTCAGCTGTCCACACCACTGCCTCCCAGTTCTACTACTAGCCCTCAGACAAGTTAAGAAAATCTCCTGGTTTCTCAGAGCCTAGATTCACTTAAGTAGCTCTTTTCTGTCCTGTGCCACAGTCCCAGAGAGAAACCAAGGGCAGGGATCGTTTCGATGTAGTGGTTGTTGTTGTTGTTGTTGTTGTTGACATTTATAACCCAGCAACCCTATCCCTCCCCTCTACCCCCAGCAACCCTCAGTTTGTTTCCTGAGATTAAAAGTCTCTTATGGGGCGCCTGGATGGCTCAGTGGGTTAAAGCCTCTGCCTTCACCTCAGGTCATGATCTCAGGGTCCTGGGATCGAGGCCCACATCGGGCTCTCTGCTTGGCGGGGAGCCTACTTCCTCCTCTCTCTCTGCCTGCCTCTCTGCCTACTTGTGATCTTTCTTCAAATAAATAAATAAAATCTTAAAAAAAAAAGTCTTTTATGGTTTGTCTCCCTCCTGGTCCCATCTTGTTTCATTTTTTTTCCTTCTCTACCCCCCACGACCCCCCGCCCCACCTCTCAAATTCCTCATATCAGAGACATCATATGGTAACTGTCTTTCTCTGATTGACTGATTTCGCTCAGCATAATATCCTCCAGTTCCATCCACGTTATTGCAAATGCCAGGATTTCATGCTTTTTGATGGCTGCATAGTTAAGATGTAGTTTTTTATCCCCTGGATCTTCCACCGCAAATACAGGGAACGGAGTATTAAGTGAACCAGTACAATTATCCCCAAGGCTGCATAGAAGGCTTCTGTCTGTGTGTAAAGCCATTCATCAGTTACCATCCCTTACCCGAGTACCCCCACCGGCTCCCAAATTCTCTAGAGCCGCTGTGCCAAGGAAGAAAGCCACCTCCCGCTCCGAAGGACATCCTAGCGGCCTTGTCGGCCTAGAGTCTGACTCCCCTGCGAATACTATCCTGTTGTGTTGACCCAGTAGCTAATTCAGAGGCTCCGTAAAGACCCAGGTGGCTGGGGGACCACTTTGTAGAGTTTGTTTGCAGTTCACTGTGAGTGTACTTTGGACCTTTATATTTTATAAAGGTGTTTCATTCAGCCGATGGCACTGCAAACCTCAGGTGACCTAATGCCATAGGGTTTAGTTGGCTACTTGGTGACAATGCTGTAAGGTCCCAGGCCTGGGAGGCACAGAAGGACCAAACAGAGGAAATGAGCCCAATGGGGCTCTGCCTTGGTCTTCAGATTTAATACAGATAAAGCTCAGGGAGCTTCTGACCACACTCCTTTATCTATGATAGATTAAGCGAACAAGGGCTAAGCTGCCCCCTTACTCATCACTGTATATACCTGGTCTTAGCTTAACTGCCTAAGCTCCTTCCAGCCCTCAGGCACTTACAAGAAAGCTGCTGGAGCCCCAGCCAAGCTGTTCATATACTGGATAATAGGAAGGAAATATACTGAGTCTCTGTTAGGAATTGAAATCTCCAAGAAAAAGAGAGTCTCCAAAGTGTGGCATGAATAATTTAGAAATCCTATTTATCTTGTATAACAAAAAATCAAGAGGAGGGTAATGCAGAGCTGGCCTGGCAGCTTTACAACTCCAGGGACCCAGGCTCCCCAGCTCCCCGCTCTCTAGTATTCCCAGGATGAGGCTTCATCCTTATGCTTAAGAATGACTGCTGAAAGGGATGGGAGAGCCTGGCGGTGGGTACTGGGGGCACCTATTGCGTGGAGCACTGGGTGTGGGGAATGGGGAATGAATCTTGGAACACTGGGGAAAAAAAATTTAAGTAACAATAAAGAAAAAAAGAATGACTGCTGAAGCCGGAGCCAACAACTCCACGTTCCTGGGGGGGTTGTGGGAAAGGACCAAATCTGAAAAGCAGAGACGACCGGTTGCATCTGCCCCTCCTTACCAAGTGACTGCCAGTAAGTTCTCCTTGGGCAGAATTATGTCACATGACCACCCCAACCTTTAAGATAGACTGGGAAATGTGGTCTTTCGGCTGAACTTATCGATACCCTGAATATACTCAGAATCTATTATGAAAAAAGAAAGGGAGGGACACCTGGGTGGCTCAGTTGGTTAAGTGTCTGCCTTCTGCTCAGCTTATGATCCCACGGTCCTGGGATCCAGCCCCACATTATGTTCCCTGCTCAGCAGAGAGCCAGGTTCTCCCTCTCCCTCTGCCTGCCGCTCTGCCTACTTGTGCTCTTTCTCCGTCAAATAAATAAATAAAATTTTACTAACTAAATAAGATTTTATTTATTTATTTGATGGAGAGAAACACAGCTAGAGAGGGAACACAAGCAGGGGGGTGAGAGAGGGAGAAGCAGGCTTCTCACCGAGCAGGGAGCCCAATGCGGGGCTCCATCCCAGGTCTCCAGGATCATGACCTGAGCCGAAGGCAGTCGCTTAACCAACTGAGCCACCCAGGCGCCCCAATAAATAAAATATTTTTTTTAAAAAAGCATATGAGTATCAGAAAACTCCAAAAAATGTTAAAAACATCCCAACTACTTTAGAAGTCAGGATAAATATGAGGACTAAATTCATATATAAGAGATAGCCTATATATTTGGATTTTTAAAATAAGCTATATGATCTTTGTCAGGTACATCAAAAAGCAAATATAGTGAAATAGAAAGGACACAGTAAGGTTAAACATGAAGAGATGAAAACATACTAGGCAAACAGATAACCAAAAGAAAATTGGCAGAGCAATACCAAATCAGACAAAATTTTAGACAATGAATTTTAACAGGGATAAAGCGTAATCTTTTATAACGATAAAGGGAGCACTCTTACAAGACTAGACAGCAGCTTTCTCTTTTTCGCCGCCATCCAGCTGTGTGTGGCTCCCTGTTTCTGACCATGTCTTCTCACAAGACTTTCAGAATCAAGCGATTCCTGGCCAAGAAACAAAAGCAGAATCGTCCCATTCCCCAGTGGATTCAGATGAAAACTGGTAATAAAATCAGGTACAACTCCAAGAGGAGACACTGGAGGAGAACCAAGCTGGGTCTCTGAGGCATCACACATCATGGGAGGACACACCTGACCGGCGTACACATTTAATTAAGCTGCATGGAAATCATGTATTCTATCCTATCACTCTGTAAACATCCTTCCTACATGGCCAATACACATTTTTTTTTTATTGTTACTAAAATTTTTTTTCCAGTGTTTCAAGATTCATTCCCCATTCCCCACACCCAGTGCTCCCCGCTTTAGGTGTCCCCAGTACCCACCACCAGGCTCTCCCATCCCTCCACCCCCCTCCCTCCAAGTCCCTCAGTTTGTTTCTGTGTTCAAAATCTCTGTTGTTTCGTTTCCCTCCCTAGATTA